>SJYC01150982.1:0-97943 GCA_006408675.1 Madoqua kirkii | reverse complement strand
ATGAAACTTTGCAAGTAGCTAGGAAAGTCATGCCACCCTTATGGTGGGTGGATAGGCAAAGACAAGACAAGTGAACCAGAAAAGGAAATGGGGACAGTGGTTTAGGCAAGGGAGTCATTTTTCTCTTGTGATGCATAATGTCTAAGATAAGCAAGCATGCATGTTCAGGCATGTCCAACTCTTTGTGACCCTGTGGACTGTAGGCCGTTGGGCTCCACTGTCCATGGAATTTCCCAGGCAAGACTACAGGAATGGGTTGCCATTTCCTCTTCCAGGGGATCTTCCTGACCCAGGGATCAAACCCACATCTCCTGCATTGTAGGCAGATTCTTTACCATTGAGCCACCTGAGGGCAAATGGACAAACCTGGGTAGATTAAACTCTGCTAGTGGTGGACTGGAAATTTCAGCACCCTGAGCCCTGGGCAGATAATCTTCTCAAACTTCAAATAGTTTCCATTTTTATGCTTTATCAAGACCCGATTTTTATTTTCTGAAGAAACATTTCAAGTTTGGTATAGTATGGCTTTGCTCAGCCAAGTCGCCAGGACCAGGTAGAGAGGAAGTTTCCAGAGTTTGCAGTGGAGAGTTCAGCCCTCACCCAGGGAGATGTGGGCCCCATGTCACTTTAGGACCGGGCCGAGTCAGCGAGTAAGGGATCTGTGTTTGCATTGCCCAGCGTCTCTGGGATCCCCTGCCTGACATTTTAGTTCTATTTCCAGAGTTTGCAGTGGAGAGTTCAGCCCTCACCCAGGGAGATGTGGGCCCCATGTCACTTTAGGACCGGGCCGAGTCAGCGAGTAAGGGATCTGTGTTTGCATTGCCCAGCGTCTCTGGGATCCCCTGCCTGACATTTTAGTTCTAGATCTAGTGTGGATCCTTATGTTGATCCTACAGGGAGAGCAGAGAGTGGTCATGAAGAATGATCTTTTAGTTCCCTGCCCAGGAATTAAACATGGGTAACCTGGATGGAGGGGTTCCTTGCTGGCTCAGATGTTAAAGACTCTGCCTGGAAGCTGGGAGACCTGGCTTCAATCCCTGAGTTGGGAAGATCCCCTGGAGGAGGGCATGGCCTTCCAGGATTCTTGCCTGGAGAATCCCCATGGACAAAGGAGCCTGGTGGACTGCAGTCCATGGGATTGGAAAGAAGTGAACTCAACTGAGCATCTAAGCATGGCCGAACACAGCACAACCTGGGTGGAAACCAAGAATCCTAGCCGCTAAACCACCAGGAGCCAGAAGTTAGAAGTGAAGTGCCCCGGCTCTTGCCCCTGTTTGAAAGCAAGAATGTTTCAAGGGGGCAAAAACTAAAAGCAGGTACAAAGTTTATTACTAGAGACACAGTGTGTGGGAGAGCACACAGGAAAACAGCATCTAACTCAGAAGCAGGGCAGAGACACACACTCAAGGGAAAGGGTGCGGGCATCTTCTGAGTGAGGAGCGCAGTCAGATGCTAGGCAGAGGGGTAGGGGCATCCTGAGTGAGGAGCAGCTCAGAGGTGGCATAAATCTCTCATACAGGACAGCCCTTCTGGGTCTTTGTTCCCCTTTGGCCGATTATCTTGTTTCTTTCTTCACATATGACTGGTCCATGGATCCTCCCTAAGATGCATACACAACTTTTTGCTAAGATGGATCCCACTGCAGAGGGCTGAAGGTGCATGTCCACACTTATTATGGGGTGGGGCCCCCTCCCTTTCTGACCCCCAAGAGGCCTTTCTTGCTGTGTGCAGACAGGGAAGTCTTCCTTGACCTCAGGAATGGGCCCCTTATCTCTTTGCTTTAGCAGAGCTCAGCTTTTGCCACTGCTTTGACCTTGGCGTGTCTGCGTGAGGACGAAGTTTGCGTTTCACTCACTTTTCAAATACCAGGGGTCTGGCCAGCGGCCCGCTGGCTCCTGCCTCCGCATCGGGCCCTGCAGGCTTCGCGTGCTGCAGGCTCCTCTGTCTGACACTCACCCTCTTACCCCCCACTCATCTTTGCTCACCTTTGCCTGTCTCAGAGTACTTGACAAGCTTGGTCCGGAGATCCCATCCCTGTTGTGTGGGACTGAGGCCTCATCCTTTAAGATGGAGAGGCCCAAGGGAATCTGGAAGCAGTGAAGCCTCTGTGTCCACACTCTAGTATTTCTGAATCAGTGCTGTTCAGCCTTTAGTCAGAATCATGATCGCTGGCAGGGGTGGTGGGGTGACTGAAACACAGGCTGCTGGACCCTATAATTTAATAATAATGCCATGTCCACCATAGCATAGCTAATCGAATTCTCAGTTTTCCTTCTACATCATGCCTTCCTTTTCCTCTTTCTAGTCTTTTCCTTCTTTCTTCCTCAGACATTTGTTCTGTGCCAGCTCTGTACCTGACGCGGACCTAAGCCCCTGGGCAGTGAGATAAATTAGCCGGGGATCAATAAGAAAGTCTGCAGTCAAGTCAGACAAGAAAAGAAGGTGCTGACAGGCGGCAGGGCTCTGGTGGAAGTGTGGGGGGCAAGGGCATGAGCTTTGCAGGAGGGGTGGAGGGACAGCGCAAAGATCTCCCAGGGGCCACATGCAACTTAGAGCCTAATTAGAAGGAAAGAAATTATAGTAGCATTAGTTCTACAGTGTGGTTCCCCACCCCTCCTTTGCTGAGTAGTTTAATTTGTGCCCAGGAATAAAAGAATTAGGGGGCTGGTAAGACTTTGAACAATAGTAAGACATACAGTGCACTGTATATGTAATTTTAAGGAAAATACTATATATTTCATCTTGTAGACATATGATAATTTTGTCAGAGGATGGAATTGTACAAGTATTTTAGGCAAGTTGAAAGTCTCTAACACAGGGTTGCATGTGCAGGTCGCTTTTGCATCAGCTGAGACATACGGACCCTAAGCCTGGCACAGGAGAGACACAGAGGTGGGGACACAGTTGAAGAACTCGCCTAAGGGGAAGGTCTTTGCCATTGAAGGGTGCCACCTTCTGGCCAGATGTTCAGGAATGGCTAGAGCTGGAAACAGTTTTGTGGTACTCAGACCACTTCAAGCTGTTTTGAAAACAGAATTTTCATGGTAATGATACTCTTAGAAGAAAACCAAGTGGACTCTCTCCAGTAGCTGAGACCTACTCAAATACCCATGAAAAGAAATGAAAGAGTGTGAGGCTTATGTTTTACTGTCAGAGATAATCTTCAAATCTTCTATTTTAGAAAATCATCTTAGAGCATTCATAAATCTGCATTCTCTGTTTTTTGAAATAGAAAGCATATGATAATCAGTCAGAAAAATAAAAGCAAAGCCACCTACTATGTAGGTGCCAGGCACTGAATGAAGTACTTTACAAATATTAGCTTCATTTAATCTTCACAGTCATTCAATGACATGTACCCATTTTATAGATGAGAAACATGAGCGTAGAGGGGTTTGTCACTTGTCCAGAGCTTTTATACACCATTTGGCTGGTAAGTGACAAAGCAAGGATTTGAACCCAGTTTCTATCTGAACATGTGACTTAACAATTATGATATGCAGCGGATAATCCATGGCAGGTTATCAAATTGCGGATCAGCTTCTTGCCCAGAACCTATGGCTGGTCACCCGACAAGGCAGGCCTACAGCTTTTGCTTGCATCTTATTAGCGAGATGCACTGGAGTTCCCGGCTGCAGGTATAAGGATCTCTGCTCGAATTTTGTGGGGACCTTCGAGCCTCACAGATGCCCATGGAAGTCTAAACTCTGGGGTGACCTCTCCATGCCCGGTGGAACCCTGATTCAAAGGGGTAGGGGTACACCGCCAGCCCATGTGTCCTTTCCGTCTCTTTGCCTGAGATGAAGATGGACTTCTTGTGGGCCTCAGAAAGATGCTCTAGGCTCTTAAACAGCAGGAGGGGCTTTGCCTCAAGCAGTCCTGGGGTGTCTAGTCCTGTTTTCGTCTTCAGATGCTTCAAGACCCATTTCAGGAAGAAAAGCCCACTTCTCTGACCCAAGGAGGATAAAAATAATACCTGAGTTTCTTATTCTGAAGCCTTGAGCCTTTTACCTTGCTTGGTAATTTTGTTTCTAGTATATTTGTATGTTCTGTGTGAGAAGGTTGCCGGGGAGTGCTGGGTCCCCAGCCTCACCCTCCTGCACACTATGCGGTCCAGACATCCGAGTGAGTGAGGCCACATGGCCGAGGCCTCTGTGGAGCTTAGTAGGGCTACAGTTGTGCCTAGTGGGGCTGCAAAGATGACCAGTGGGGCTTTTTCTCTAAACTAGCCTTTATTTGTGTCTACTCTCTGCTCATCTTAGGTTTCACCTCAATTATTTTAGTAATTCATAAAGAAATTTTTGTTTCCTAGAGTGCTTGGGAAATTGTACGTGGAAATTCCTAGCTACGGTATGCATTTTCTTTCAGTTTATTATTACTATCTACTGAAAAAATACAGTGAATCTTACCATTGCTAGTAATAATTCAAAAAATAATATGAATAAAGTGTGCTGCTATTGGTTCTAGAAAGCTAGGGAATATGGATTTTTGGCAAAATGGTTACGTAGTCTTTCTATCAGAGAAACACACATATATTGTATTTCCTGGAAATGTTAAAGCAATATAGTAAAACATGTCCAATACTGATACTAAATCTATATATTAAAACAATGTTTTAGAAACTAAAAATATGAATGTGTATAAATTGTTACATATGTATGTATATATAATACATATCTGGCATCTGCATTATATGTATGTGGCTGAGATACATTATCTGTAATAATCCTCGTACTAAGTGATGGTGATGTCTCCATTTTACAGATGAGGAAACTGAGGCATAGAGAGATTGGGTAACTTATGCAAGCTCACACACATAGCTTAAGTGGTGGGATAGTCTGTGTGCTTAACTACAAGACTCTACTGCCCCCACAAGTAGCTGTTTCCTGGGTGACGCAGGAGGCACTTTGGATTTGAGGGGTAACTCAGAACAGACCGTTAAGAACCTCAGTTGGGAGTTTGACTTGGTGGCGAAAGCACTGGACCAGGGCTCAGACCAACATCATTTTAGCCCCGGTTCTGCCATTATGAGCCGCATATGTTTGGGCATGTCTCCTCCTGACTCTCACTTTCCTCATCTATAAAAATGGAGATGGTGATAATATGCCCAGACGCTTCGTAGAAGAGTCAGGAAGACAACTGACATAGTGGATGTGAAAGACATCTGAAAACACTTGACGTGCTCCGTAAACATTGAGAAAGGCTTTGTCACAGGCTCACAGCTCATTTGGCCATTCTAAGCTAAAGCTGGATCCTTCTTAGCCCTTTTCACTCTTCTGCGCTGTGTCAGTGTGCCTTTGAACAAATTCATGCACTGCTCTGTATTAGCTCCTTTTCTGGAGAAAGGGGAGCACCCCCTTGGAATATCATCCTCTCGTTACTATTGTAGAGAATGTTTTCTCCACTCAGCAGTCCTCTCTTTTTCCTTCAGATTTGAGAAGTGTTACCTTTCTTTTGTCCCTCTTGCCTAAGAGACTAGAACAGTGTATTACAAATGAAAATTTCCTTTGAGAAAAATCAGATTTGCTCAGAGTGGAAGGAGGGCCTCATTTGAAGTGGAGGAGATCCAGTTTTATGGATGGAAAAGCTGAGGGTCAGTCTGGGGCGGAGGTGGGGAGCACTTAACACCACCCAGCAACACAGGGGCCAAGTGGCCAAAACCAAGTGTCGAGACTTCCAGGCCAGGCCCAGTTCTACTTCATGACGCTGCCCCTTGCACTGAGAAGCTGTGGATGTTTGGGGTTTATTTATTTTAGACGTTTGTTTTATTCCTGATAGATCTTCTGCGAGGAATGCCTTCCGACTCTAAGTGTTTGTACTTTGTTACTTCCAGACGGAGACTGCATAAGCTGGGCGTGTCGAAGATCACCCAGGTGGATTTCCTGCCCAGGGAGGTAGTGTCCTACTCCAAGGAGACCCAGACTCCTCTGGCCACACATCAGTCTGAAGGTGAGTGATGTCTTTTGTTTACTTTCCATGTCGTCTCTGGGGAAACGGCCAGGGAGCCCCATCGTTCTTGTTGATCTTGTATCTTACCGTAAGACATCTTCACAGGACGCGAATCTAATGACACACCAAAAGCTGAAGTCTCTTTGGGCTCTGGTTTTGGAAATGGTGGAGAGGAAACCCAGTGGTACTCCTCCAGGGGGATCGTGAACTTTCAAATGGGTCACTTAGGAAGGTCACACTTTGTTAACACTATGTGAGGCCAGGGAACATCTCCAAGGAAAAATGTAATAGAAACTTCTCTGAATTTTATTGGTAAGAGTGTGTGTACGTTAGACTCATCATTTACAGGTATCAGCAAACTATAAACCCCACTCGCTCCTTGAGGTAAAGTGTTTGGGAATCCAGCCACACCCAGTCCCGCGGATCTAAATGACTGCTTTCTTGCTGCGTGGTAGAGTTCAGCTATGACTCGTGTGGCCTAAAGTCTTGACTGTAATCGGGCACTTTCCTGAAAAACTTCGCTGACCCCTGACTTGCTTTGCAATTCAGACGGCAACACACTAAGAGTTTCTTAACACCATTTAAAGACTTCCCATGCGAGCTCCGTGGAGGGGGATGGGAATTGAACTCCCCGCCTCCTCTGTGCATTCCGGGTAATATCAAGTGGAAAACGTACCTACAAATCCCAGTACGTCATAAAAATGCACTGATAAGAGAAGTTGAAGGCAATCAACAAAAATGCATCTTAGAAGTGAATAATGAGACCAAAGCGAAATTGCTCCAGAGCGGAAGCAGGAGATGTATACCCTTAAAACAGGATAAGTGAAGGTTGCTTTGATAGAGGATAGCGCTGTTGTCACAGCTGAGCAAATTCTCTTTTGTTATTTTTTTGCCTGGTGCAGTAGAGAGGCTGTTAGCATTCTGAGTTCGCTATTGTTGTGTAGTAGATACAAAAGCCATGAAATTGAAAAAATGGTTTGCATTGCCTGCTTGGTTTACAGCGTGTATCAGTCCGTGAACTTCGGTTTGTGCAAGCGCTTTTCGGTTTTGGTTTTCAACCCATAACATTAATAGACAAGTGGAATCAGGTGCCCTGAAGGAGAGTGCTGCCTATACTACAGGCCTTCTGAAAACCTGCCTTGGATAATGCCAGCTGGTGTGGTGAGGATTCTCTGGTTGCAGGGCCTCAAGTGTGATGATGGAATGCATTTTAGAAGCTAACAAGGAGCACCCTCTGGTGGTGAAATGTTAAGCCAGCTATTTCAACGAACCTAAGAAGGGTACCTTAACGTGGCAGAAAATAGGAAGTTGGGAAAGATTTTGGGAGTTCACCCAGTCTATCCCTGGGCCTCCAGGCAAATCAGCAAGATCATTAAAAACAACCTCGCCACCCAACCAAAACATTTGTTTGAGTTAATTTGCTGCCAGAGGTATTTGCAGAACTGTAGCCTGAGGTATGTTTATTTAGCTCAAAATTTGACCCATAGCATACCGTTCTACAATTGACATTGGAGAAGGAGTGAATTGTTTTTTGGAAATGTGTAGACTCTAGATACTGGAAATGTACAGAAATATTTACAAGGGAAGATAAATTAAGGATGAAAAGGCATTGACTCGAAACTTTTAAACTGGAACACATCAGAAGGAGGAGGCTGGGCTTTCCATTTTATGACTGCAGAGAGGGCTTGGGACCCTTCATTATGCTGTGGTCCAAGCAGCAGGAAAGAAAGAATGTATTCCTCTGCTCTTGGCAGAAGTTCTTTCTGTTTTGTTAACAAGGCTCGTAGAGCTTTTTTATGGTGATGGGCATTTTGATGGTTCAAATTCCACGATGTAGATTTAAGCTCAAAGTGAGCCACTGTCCCTGTAGACAGGGAAGCAGTCTCCGGCAGGTTTAGATGGGCATAACTTGGAATTTGAGTTCAGCAGTGGTCCGCTCACCTCACATGATTCTCTGGCTACCTGAGTGGTCCAGCCCCTGGCTGACAAGGGTGCCCCCGACCCCCTTTCACCTGCAGTGTGAAGGGAGCCAGCAGAAGCAGGGTAGGAGGCTCTTTCACGTGGCTGGTTTGAGTTGGCTTCCAGTTTGGGAGCTTGGGCCATGGCACCGGTTTCACGGCAACTGCAGCCGTTCAGGGTCAGGAAACAATGAGCTACTGAGTTTTATGACCCAGTGAGGCTCTTGGATGGATAAAAAACTTAAAGCTGTGGTGCCCATAAGATCCATTTTAGCTCATTACTGCCACAGTGTATGAAGGAATGCTGCTTATTTTTTAAGTCATTATGTGACTGGAAAATTTAACAATATTTAAACCAGTGATCTCAGAGCGTTGATCTATTCTGCATCTAATGGAGTTCTTATGCGTTCAGTTTTTGACGTGTTCTCATTTTACTCTTTAAAATGGAAGGGAAGGTACTGTGGACTTGCCCAGGCTTAAGCCTCTTTTCACCACTGTGGACTATAATGAATATTCTCTTAATTTGTGATTGTAATGACCTGTTATGAGAAACAGTCCAGAGAATGATTTAAAGCAGAAAGATTTAGGAATGTTGTCTGCACGAACTCTGGTTTTTCAATACAAGTTAGATCTTCCCTCCCTGGTTAGGTCATTAGTTGCCAAGGAAGAAAGCTGAGAATAAGAAATAGTGATTTGGGGAGCAGGATATCTCTGTCCCCAAAACATTTTAGACACATGCTTTTTATTCCTGGGTAATAGGAAAGGAGGAGGGGGGGGTCGGTGGGAAATGGTTCCCTTCCAAACTACAGCTGCTTTGTGTTATTAACATTAAGCTCTCCCTTGATTATCCGGGAGGTGTTGACGTTAGCTAGGATGCCAGTTTTCTGTGTCTTTACTACAGCAGGAAAAATGACTGGCCCACCCTAGGCAGCTGACAGATGCTTTGAATGACAAGGATGAGACCAGACATCTCAGAAATGCCAAGTTCTGTAGTGACCCCCAGGAGAAGGAGAACTTCTTAACTTGCTGGGAAAATGTAAGCCAATCTGGAGGGAGGAGGTGGAAACTTACATAAGCTGCTGACTGTTTGAAGAGTTCTTTGCTCTTATAAATGGGAACTTAGTGGCCCTGTATTGGCCACCTCCTCTCCCTTAATTTTCTTCTCATGCTTCCCCTCATATCCAGGAGACCAAACCGCTTGCATCTTCCAAGGCATCGTGTGGCCTCCGGCATCCACACGGCCTGTGCGCTCCATGTCTTGAATGCCATCTTTCCTGCTTGCTTCTCTTTTGGACCACAAACAAGGACCAGCTCTCTAGTAATTCTGGCTGACATCTCTTCTTATACCTTGAGCATAGTCTGTCTTCCCCTTATCAAGCCATTATTTAATTTATTTAAAAATATACTTTATTATATTATATTAAATATCTTCCTTTTAGGTTCGATCTTCTTGAAGGCAAGGTGTGTCTTTTTTAAAAAAATTTTCATTGGAGTATAGTTGATTTACAGTGTTGTGTTAGCTTGAGGTGTACAACAGAGTAAATCAGTTATACGTATACATATATCCACTCTTTTTTAGATTCTTTTCTCATGTAGAATACAAAATATTGAGTAGAGTTTCCTGTGGTATACAGTAGGTCCTCATTGGTTGTCTAGTTTGTATATATTAGTAATCGAAGTAGTCAATCCCAAATGTCGAGGTTATCCCTCAGCTCCCTTAACGTTGGTAACCATCAGTTTATTTTTTACATCTGTTACTTTATGTCCGTTTTGTAGATGACTTCATTTGTACCCTTTTTTTTTTAAGATTCCACATATAAGCAGTATCATATGATGTTTGTCTGTATCTGCCTGACTTTATTTAGTGTGATCATCTCTAGGTCCGTCCATGTCGCTGCGAATGACACTGTTTTGTTCCTTTTACGGCTGAGTCATATTCTATTATATATATGTACCACATCTTTATCCGTTGTTGATGGACATTTAGAGGTGTGTGTTCTTTACCTCCATGCCCAGTACAGTGCTTGGCACAAAGGGCTCAGCAGATGTCAGTGGAAGAAACAAAAGATGAGATAATTCTTGAGGAGTAAGAAAGAAGGGAAAATGCTCGTTGTATTCTGGGGAGATTGGAGTATGACGCAGCGTTAAGGCTGCACTGGTTTGGGGGGTTTATTAGGCAAAGTCATGAGAGTACAGTTGTGCGAGGAGGGGAGGTCAGTGTTCCTGTTCCCACCAGGAACACTGGTTCATTCCCCAGGCTGGTGCAGGTGTTACTGCTGTAAGCATGACATAGTTGTCAGACCTGAAGAAGAAAACCTCCGAGGCAGCCCGTCTTGGCCCAGGATAGAGCAGAACGTCGTCAAGCTTTTACTGTGCAGAGATGCTGTTTAAAGTACTTTGAATTTGGAACGGGTGTGTAGGAAGGTGGCTGAGGAAGGCTCTTGTTTCATCTTTGTACTTTGAAAAAGTATATTTTCTTGGCTGTTTGAGGGTGATATCTAACTTGGCTTCCCATCCTCTCTGGCATATACTCAATGTAGATGCTTCAAGTATAGAGATATCTTCCCAGGATAAACTAGTCCAGTGCTGTGCAATAAAAATATCATGAACCATTATGCATTTTAATAATGCTTTGTTTAACCTAGTATGTTAAAAAATTATTAACATGTAATCAACATAAAAATTATCAATGAGATATTATACATTCTTTTTTATGTTAAATCTTCAGAATCTGGTTTGTATTTGACATAGCATATCCCAATTCAAACACTAACTTTTCCTTGGAAGTACTTGAACTGTAATAAAGCTTTCATAAAATTTACAGTTGAAAAAGTAGATTCCTGTGCCACTGTTGTTCCAAACACATTTGGAAGCTGTTTAATAATGGGATCAAATGTTTAACTTTAAAGTTAAATTATACAATGACGTTTTTCAGTTGCTTTAACCATGCCTCACTGCTCAGTAGCCCCCGGGGGCTAGTGGCTCCTGAACTGAACAGCTCAGGCCTCCTGTGGTCCGTCACGGTGCAGGTCGGGCTCTGAGACCCGTCCCCAGCCTGATCTCTGCTTCACTGTGGCCAGGCAGAGGAGCTGGGGTGAAGAGACCTCCCTGACCCATGGAGAACTCCTCCAGGTTCATGATGACTCTGTAGATGCTCCTCCTTTTTGTGAGTTCAGCCAGAGCCAAGAAAATGTTAGCTGACTGAAGTTGTACTCTCAGGGGACTCAGTCCTCAAGTAATCCTCTTCCTGTCATATTAGAGGCAGTTGTAGGAAACCCTCTAGGTTCTTCATTCATGGTCTGTAGTTCATTGTTCAATCACTAAATCATGTCCAACTCTTTGTGACCCCATGGACTGCAGCAAGCCAGGCTCCCTGTCCTTTACCATTTCTCGGAGTTTGCTCCACATCAGGTCCAGTGAGTCGGTGATGCCATCCGACCATTTCATTTTCTGTTGCCCCTCTTCTCCTTTGCCTTCAGTCTTTCCCAACTTCAGGGTCTTTTCCAGTCAGCTGGCTCTTCGCATCAGGTGGCCCAAGTATTGGAGCTTCAACTTCAGCATCAGTGCTTCAAATGACTATTCAGGACTGATCTCCTTTAGGATGGACTGGTTGGATCTCCTTTCAGTCCAAGGGACTTTCAAGAGTCTTCTCCAACACCACAGTTCAAAAGCATCAGTTCTTTAGTGCTCAGCTTTCTTTATGGTCCAGTCTCACATCTATACATGACTACTGGATAAATCATAGCTTTGACTGTCTGGACCTTTGTCAGCAAAGTGATATCTCTGCTTTTCAATACACTGACTAGGTATGTCATTATTTTCTTCCAAGGAGCAAGCATATTTTAAATTTCATGGCTTCAGTCAGCATCCACAGTGATTTTGAAGCCCAAGAAAATAAAATCTGCCAGTGTTTCCATTTTTTCTCCATCTGTTTGCCATGAAGTGATGCCATGACCAGATGCCATGATCTTAGTATTTTTTGAATGTTGAGTTTTAAGCCAGCCTTTTCACCCTCCTCTTTCACCTTCATCAAGAGGCTCTTTGGTTGCCCTTGGGTTTCTGCTATCAGTGTGGTGTCCTGCATATCTGAAGTTATTGGTATTTCTTCTATCAGTCTTTATTCCAGCTTGAGCTTCACCCGGCCTGGCATTTAGCATGATGTACTCTGCATACAACTTAAACAACCAGGGTGGCAATATACAGCTTTGTCCTACTCCTTTCCCAGTTTGGAACCAGTCTGTTGTTCCATGTCTGGTTCTAAATATTGCTTCTTGACCTGCATACAGTTTTCTCAGGAGGCAGGTAACTTGGTCTGGTATTCCCATCTCTCTAAGAATTTTCCACAGTTTGTTGTGATCCACGCAGTCAGTAATTTGGATGCTAGGATATTCAGTCCTTGTACCCTGTCTTCATTTTGCCCAAAGGACTATTGAAGACTGCATATGACCTCCTTGTTAGTTATCTACATGTCTGCTGCCCCCTGTCCTTCTTCATGAAATAATGAGAGACCAGAATTAAGATTTGTGTTCTTCCCACTGTATAGCTCAGGTAACTCTGTTCAGTGTTATGTGGCAGCCTGGATGGGAGGGGAGTTTGGGGGAGAATGGACATATGTGTATGTGTGGCTGAGTCCCCTTGCTGTTCACCCAACATAACTATCACAACATTGTTAATTGACTATACTTCAATACAAAATTAAAAATAAATGAATTTTTTAAAGAAAGATTTGAGTTATAAACTGCAGAGTGTTGAATTCTAAATCCTCCTACACATTGGTGGTCCCAGGAACATAACTCTTTGATACGAAGTTGACAAGTAAAGACATCTTCCAAAGAATCTAAGTGGAAATACTTACTTGGAACCTAAAGTTTGAAATCGGACAGTTCTTATTTCCTAGTTGAAGCCAGTCCTGAAACACCTGGAGGTGACCTGGGAGAAGACGGGGTATGGTGTGATCACCTTGGCTTCCAACTGGATCGCAGGTTCCTGGACCTCAACACGCCTTCTCTGAACTTGCCGTTTAAGGAAGCGCCACGTGTCTCATGACAAGCCATGGTGGCATCTGGATGCAAATTAAAACTCCTAGCGACGGTGGCACACGCTCATCTTATTTTTAGCTTCTGTGTTTAGATAAGAACCGACACTCTTCCAGGGAGATGGTGACATCTGCCACATTTTGCTTCCTTAAAATATGCCTGCTCTTTCTCTTTTGACACTTGGTTGAAGTGTTAGTCCTCTCTCAGAACACGCTGAGGAGGCTCCAGGCCCAATGCTAACAAGATTAGCAGTGGAAAGATTCTCTCCTGGGATATTAGTTTTTTTAGCAATGTTAATCTCATATCTGCTTGGCAAAGCTCTTGAAAGTCAAAAGAAAGGAGTGGGGAGGGAGTGCTATCTAAGGGACACAGGCCTCTCAGACAATACTTTTTAGGTATTGTTTATATCAAATAGACACAATTTTGTAGTTAAAACTGTTTTTCCTATCTCTCAACCACCTTTCCATCTATTGGTCAGGAGAGCATTCATGATTTAGTTTATTTGGTTTATATTAGACCCTAAAATAGACATTGGATTGGCTTAGCTGCCAGTCAGTCTTGGTATTCTAAAGGAGAAGCCTCATGCTAAAAGGGAATTTATTTTTAAAAAGCACCCAGTGAGAGACCCAGAGATGGTACAGTCAAATAACAGTCAAATGAGCTCACTTATTCAGAATATTCCTCCCATTGAAAAACAGAAGGGCACCACTTAACAACTAAAAATGAAATCAGACGTGTAATGAAAAGACTGAATGCCGAGCAAGCCTTGGTGCCAGCAGGCACTGTCTTATTTACTGTACCTCTGATGGAAGGTGAGATGGGTGGATGGCTCCATGGACATGAATTGGAGCAAACTCTAGTAGATGGTCAAGGCCAAGGAAAGAAGTGCTACAGTCCATGGGGTCACAGAGAGGGGGGCGTGTCTTAGTGACTGAACAGCAGCTATAATCTACAGCTCTGCAGAGAGGGGGGTCACTGAGAAAAATAGCCCTAGGGCATCCTGGGAACTTTCAGCTCAGTATATGATTGCATTTTGGCCACGGTACTGTACTAAAAAGCAAGCTGTTGCTTTTAAAAAGTGATTTATGCACTGGCTGCACCAGGTCTTCGCTGTGTGTGGACTTTCTCTAGTTGCAGAGAGCGGGCTGCTGCTTGTGGTGGCTTCTCTTGTGGAGAACAGGCTCTGGGTACCTGGGCTTCAGCAGTTGTAGCACACAGGCTTTACTGCCCAATGCATGCGAAATCTTCCCAGACCAGGGATCAAACCCGTATGCCCTGCATTGGCAGGTGGACTCTTATCCATTGATCCACCAGGAACGTCTCAAATTGTTGTATTTTAGGAAGATCGTTTGAGAATTTTATTTAAGCATGGGTGAATTAATTAACCAACATATCACAGTCTCTAGACTATCAAGAGTTAATGTGCTTTGAAGATGCATGGTATTCAGAAGTAAAAGATTTTGCATAAAATAAAAACATTGTCCTTTTAAAGTTGTGATGGCTCCATCTCTTTAGTTTTTCATAAAACTGAAGGTATCTTCAGAGCAGGAAGATAAAAAGCTTGACTAAAGCTAAGGACCTAGAAGCTCAAATTAACGTGAAAGCAGCTGTGAGATTTTTTATTTTTTTCCCCTGACTCCAAGGCTTACACGTTCAGGTAGGTTTTCTAAGCACATTTAACTAATATCTAAATTATAGACCTAATATCAAGTGAACATGTAATCACAGATCACTAATTGCTTCCCCCAAGTCCATTTACAAATCCAATTTTGATCTCCAAGGCATCCCTTCTCAGAGGTTCTCATGAACCTGGTTACAGATATATCAGTTCTATGTATCACTGATGCCTGCACAGTCCCTAACATTTGGTGTGGAAATGAATGGATGACCTCCCTTAGCTAATAGAGTAACCCCAACTATTTGTCTTTTGAGCTGGATGATGGAAGAAATAAAAGAGGTAGGTCTAAGGATATGAGATGGGAAGAGGTGCCCCAGAATTTATAGTTTCAAATGCAAAAGAACTGTGATTAATTTAAGCAGAAGAACTATACAAAAAAAATCTTCATGACCCAGATAACCACGATGGTGTGATCACTCACACAGAGCCAGACATCCTGGAATGTGAAGTCAAGTGGGCCTTAGGAAGCATCACTCTGAACAAAGCTAGTGGAGGTGATGGAATTCCAGTTGAGCTATTTCAAATCCTAAAAGACAGTGCTGCAAAAGTGCTGCACTCAGTATGCCAGCAAATTTGGAAAACTCAGCAGTGGCCACAGGACTGGAAAAGGTCAGTTTTCATGCCAATTCCAAAGAAAGGCAAAGCCAAAGAATGCTCAAACTACCGCAAAATTGCACTCTTCTCACACTCTAGCAAAGTAATGCTCAAAATTCTCCAAGCCAGGCTTCAACAATACGTGAACCATGAACTTCCAGATGTTCAAGCTAGTTTTAGAAAAGGCAGAGGAAGCAGAGATCAAATTGCCAGTATCCACTGGATCATTGAAAAAGCAAGAGAATTCCAGAATAACTTCTACTTCTGCTTTATTGACTATCCCAAAGCCTTTGACTGTGTAGATCATAACAAACTGTGGACAGTTCTGAAAGAGATGGGAATACCAGAGCACCTTACCTGCCTCCTGATAAATGTGTATGCAAGTCAAGAAGCAACAGTTCAAACTGGACGTGGAATAACAGACTGGACCCAAATCAGGAAAGGAATACATCAAAGCTATATATTGTCACCCTGCTTATTTAACTTATATGCAGAGTACATCATGAAAAACACTGGGCTGGAAGAAGCACAAGCTGGAATCAAGATTGCCCGGAGAAATATCAATAACCTCAGATATGCAGACGACACCACCCTTATGGCAGAAAGTGAAGAGGAACTAAAAAGCCTCTTGATGAAAGTTAAAGAGGAGAGTGAAAAAGCTGGCCTAAAACTCAACATTCGGAAAAAAAAGATTATGGTATCTGGTCCCATTACTTCATGACAAATAGATGGGGAAACAATGGAAACAGTGATAGACTTTATTTTTGAGGGGCTCCAAAATCACTGCAGATGGTGACTGCAGCCATAAAATTAAAAGATGCTTGCTCCTTGGAAGAAAAGCTATGACCAACCTAGATAGCATATTCAAAAGCAGAAACATTACTTTGCCAACAAAGGTCCATCTGGTCAAAGCTATAGTTTTTCCAGTAGTCATGTATGGATGTGAGAGTTGGACTATAAAGAAAGCTGAGTGCTGACAAATTGATACTTTTGAGCTGTGGTGTTGGAGAAGACCCTTGAGAGTCCCTTGGGCTGCAAGGAGATCCAACTAGTTCATCCTAAAGGAGATCAGTCCTGAATATTCATTGGAACGACTGATGTTGAAGCTGAAACTCCCAATACTTTGGCTACCTGATGCGAATAACTGACTCATTGGAAAAAGACCCTGATGATGGGAAAGATTGAAGATGGGAGGAGAAGGGGCAACAGGGGATGAGATGGTTGGATGGCATCACCGACTTGATGGACATGAGTTTGAGTGGGCTCTGGTGGTTGGTGATGGACAGGGAAGCCTGGTGTGCTGCTGTCCATGGGCTCGCAGAGAGTCAGACACAACTGAGCGAATGAGCTGAACTGAATTTAAGCAAGAAAGAGTTAGAGCAGAGGGATAATATGTAAGTCACAGTATCAACATGATGATTGAAAAGACAGACTCAGAAGTCAGGCTGAGAAGCTAATTGTCAAGAAGATAGCCAAAACTTAAAGTATAAAATATTTTCAATAAATCTCCCACCAGCGAACCTGGGAGAAGCATGCCAGGTAAGGGAGAAAATGAAGAATAAGCAGTTAGTCTAGTGAAAGCAAGTTGAGCCCCCACGACACCACAGAAAAATGTGATCAACCTGGCTGGTTCTTCTTCCAAGTTACAGTTCAATATTGGGAATTTTGATTGATCTCTGGTTGGGCAGTAGCCAAGGCATCTTGAGTTAGGGCAGCTGTGCCCCTGTATAGCCTTGATGTACATACTTATAGCTCTAGATACTTTATGAGTCCACTGAGCAAGTACTCGTGCAGGTGGACACAGAATAACCGGTGTTTAGAAATGGAATATATCAACTATCCACCTTAGAAGCCTCCTTCATAGTGCATAACTTTAAAAAAAATTTTATTGAAGTATAGTGGACTCACAATGATGTATTAGTATCAGGTGTACAGCAAAGTGAGTGAGTTATGTATAGACACATATCCACTGTTTTTTAGATTTCTTTCCCCATATAGGCCTTTACAGAGGATGGAGCCATGTTCCCTGTGCTATATGGTAGATCCTTATTGGTTACACCATGCATTTTGCACATACGCACACAACTTTTTTACAAAAATATGTTTATTTATTTGGCTGTGTTGGGTTTTAGTGGCAGCATGTTAGATTTCTGTTGCAGCCCATGGCCTTCCCTAGTTATGGCACACAGGCTTCTGTCTAGGTATGTGTGTGTTTAGATGCCCTGAGGCACGTGGGTTCTTAGTTCCCAGACTGGGGATCGAACCTGCATCCCCTGCATTTGAAGGTGGATTCCTAAGCACCGGACCATAGGAAAATCCCCCCAGTGGGTAACTTCTGATTGTACGTAAATATTTTGTCACTCTGAGTATATGTTGAAAGATCCCAATATATACATATTAAGATCTTTCCTTAATCTTTTGCATTTGTATTCTCTAATTGTGACCTCTCAGTTATTGCTCATGGATTAGTTTTGGATAGATCCCTTTCTCAAACAATCTCTTCTTCCAGCTAAAGTGGGCAACGAGATATGTGGATCAAAATTCTTTCCCAAGTGGGGTTGCAGTGGATTTTCCTCTGCACTAAACTTTAGGCCTGCACCTGAGCGGAGGTGTACTGGCAGCTCTCCACTTCCTGGCTTTTGCCAGCCTATCACTGAGAAACTTCCAGAGTCCAGACTGAAAGGTTTTCAGACAACTAGTCACAGGGCATTTGTCATTAGGCTGGGAGAGGAGGGAGAGTGCCCCAGGAGTAATGACTGACAGGGTGGACAGCTGGCTCACGACGGAGCCTGCTTCCACAATTGGTAGAGAGTGCCTGCTGATGAGCTGACGGTTCGACCACCTGACTTTATGGCCAGATGGATTTTAGACGACACTCCAGTTCATCATGCCCTGTCCATTTTCC
Organism: Madoqua kirkii; assembly: GCA_006408675.1. Classification (NCBI taxonomy): domain Eukaryota; kingdom Metazoa; phylum Chordata; class Mammalia; order Artiodactyla; family Bovidae; genus Madoqua; species Madoqua kirkii. The sequence goes on along the minus strand of SJYC01150982.1, from coordinate 79,823 downwards.
ACAGTCACCTGGTGTCTCTACTTGGATCTGCTTGTTGGGAACAGTAATGCCTCTGTCTCAAAAGGATAGTATTAGCAACGAGTGCAGAGCCTCTCCTGTAGCTCTAAGATCTAGGCATCTGTTTGGTGATTCCCTTTCAGAGCTCTTTGTCTGCTTTTCCACAGGCACATTGGGCATCATTGGAAATTTTGTTCCAAAAAATTTCTAGGTAATACAGACATTAAAAGTAGAAGCCTTTTGGGGCACTTGGTAAATGGGTTGAATAAAGTGCATGCAAATTTTGGATACTTTGCCTGCAAAGGTCAAAATGGCCCACCAAACGTGACAACTGTTCATATTACAGAAGGAAGATATTTGCCATAAGCATTGGCGCTTTTGACCACTAGCCTCCTAGAAGCTTTCCTGAAGTAGCCGGTCTCTATATTTTCAAATCCTCTGGTCCCATCCACTAGCCTCGGAGAAGCTTTCCTGAAGTAGCCGATCTCCATATTTTCAAATCCTTTGCTCCCACCCTTTAGCCTGCTTTGCACGAGTGCTCAGTCGCTTCACTTGTGTCTGACTTTTTCCTGCCCTCTGGACTGTAGCCCACCAGGTTCCCTTGTCCATGAGATTCTCCAGGCAAGAATACTGGAGTGGGTAGCCATGCCCTCCTCCAAGGGATCTGCCCGACCCAGGGATCCACCCTTTGCCTCCTGCAGTTCCTGCATTGCAAGTGGATTCTTTACTGCTGAGCCACCAGGGAAGCTCATTATCTAGCCTACTTGTGTCTTATCAAAGTATTGAAAGTACCAATCCAGCTTACTCTCCAGGTCCTGCGAGCATGATGCCTTGTGTTGAGTGAGACTATCAAGGTGTGTAGATAAAGCCAGCTTTCTGGTTTAGGAAGATGAAGATGTAATAAGATATAAGAAGATGATGCAAAGAGAAAGTGGGTCTTCTTTGGCTGTCAAGAAAAGGCTTGGTATAGAGTGTGGCTTGAGGGGGGTACTTCCAAATCTCTGTGTTCTCCGCTATATTCAGTTTTTCATTATTTCCTGATCAGTACTGCCATTTTCATGTAAGTGACTTGGTAAGGCTGGAAATTCAATGGGCTTTCTCCAGGCACCCACAGAATTTTACATTTGTAAAATGGATTGGATTGGCAGACTTTTATGTAGAAAATTATCACAACCAGGGAAATTCCCCAGGTCTATGCCTTGAGCTAAAATATGGAGATCTAAGCCTGTCATCTCGTCTTTAAGCCCTCCAGTCTCATTAGAAGCAGCCACCTCACCCTAGCATCCTTAAATTCTTCATGCTGTTCACACTCGTCAATTTCAATGACAGTTTGATCCCTTAAATTCTTCTTTTCAATGGACACTTCATTAAAGGTCACCACAGAAGAAAAATTATCTAGTTATTTGTTATAGCTGACAGATTCTCATTCCTGAACTCTGAAATTTCATATTTCTCTAGCACCTATTAGGACAAATGGGAAATGATGCTGAAGCTGAAACTCCAGTACTTTGGCCACCTCGTGCGAAGAGCTGACTCATCAGAAAAGACTCTGATGCTGGGAGGGATTGGGGGCAGGAGGAGAAGGGGACGACAAAGGATGAGATGGCTGGACAGCATCACTGACTCGATGGACCTGAGTCTGAGTGAACTCTGGGAGTTGGTGATGGACAGGGAGGCCTGGCGTGCTGCGATTCATGGGGTCGCAGAGTTGGATATGATTGAGCGACTGAACTGAACTAAACTGAACTGAGGACAAATAACCAACACCAGTTTCCTGAGTGGACTGTCTTCTGATACAAATTTCTGACCAGTCTGGGTCCATGGTTGCCAACAATAGAAAGTCACTCTGGTTAACTGAAGCAGAAAAGGGGTTTGTTGGAGAGATGTGATGTACTTGATAGAATGGGTTTTAACAGTTAGAAAATTAGGTCAGAAATAGGAACAGGGAAGCCCTAAGCCCTAGTGTGACTATATTTGAAAATACTGCTTTAAGGAGGTAATTTAGGGGGCTTCCCTGATAGCTCAGCTGGTAAAGTTATGATTGAGTGACTGAACTGAACTAAACTGAACTGAGGACAAATAACCAACACCAGTTTCCTGAGTGGACTGTCTTCTGATACAAATTTCTGACCAGTCTGGGTCCATGGTTGCCAACAATAGAAAGTCACTCTGGTTAACTGAAGCAGAAAAGGGGTTTGTTGGAGAGATGTGATGTACTTGATAGAATGGGTTTTAACAGTTAGAAAATTAGGTCAGAAATAGGAACAGGGAAGCCCTAAGCCCTAGTGTGACTATATTTGAAAATACTGCTTTAAGGAGGTAATTTAGGGGGCTTCCCTGATAGCTCAGCTGGTAAAGAATCTGCCTGCAAGGCAGGAGACCTGGGTTCGATCCCTGGGTTAGGAAGATCCCCGAGAGAAGGGAAAGGCTACCCACTCCAGTATTCTGGCCTGGGTTGCAAAGAGTCAGACACAACTGAGTGACTTTCACTTAAGGCTGTATGGAGCTTCCCTTATGGCTCAGACGGTAAAGAATATGCAGTGCACAGACCTGGGTTTGATCCCTGGGTCAAGAAAATCCCCTGGAGAAGGACATGGCTACTCACTCGAGTGTTCTTGCCTGGAGAATCCCATGGACAGAGGAGCCTGGTGCGGCTACAGTCCATGGGGTCACAAAGAGTTGGGCTCGACTGGATGCCTGACACTAACAAGGCTAAATGAGGCCGTCAGGGTAAGAATCCTAATTTTATAGAATTGGGGCCTTATAATTGGAGGAAGGGAAGGAGGGAGATCCATTTCTTTCTTTCTCTCCATGTGTCTGCACCAAGGAAGGCTATGTGAGAACATCGGAAGGAGGCTTCTTCGAGCCAGGAATAGGGCTCTCAAGAGAAACTCAACTGTCTAGTAACTTGATCTGGGACTTCCCAGCCTCTAGAACTGTGAGGAAGGACATTTCTGTAGTTTATGGCATCTTGCCGTGGCAGCCGTAGCCGACCGCAAAGTGGCTAACAAGCAAGCTGATGCCACTGAACTCCGTCAGCTCGATAAGGTGACATGGGCCCCCTGGGTTTCCTGTCCTTGAGCACTCGCTCTTATGCTCAGGGTTTTAAACCCTATTGTTAACTCCTGCCTCGAAAACTTCTACTTCTTCCTGCACCTTGATGGTGCCGCCTTGAGATTCATTCATTTGTTGAATCCGTTCATCTGGCTGCACTGGGTCTTGGTTGCTGCGCACGGGTCTCCTCTAGCTGTGGCGGGCGGGGGCTCTTCCCTGGCTGCAGTGCCTGGGCCTCTCGTTGCCGTGGTTTCCCCTGGCGTGGAGCACAGACTCGAGGGTCTGCGGGCTCAGTAGCTGGGGTTCGCAGGCTTAGTTGCCCTGTAGCATGTGGAATTTTCTTGGATCAGTAATTGAATCCACGTCCCCTGCATGGACAGGCAGATTCTTAACCACTGGACCACCAGGGAAGTCCAACGCTCTGCCTTCTGTTCAGCCGCTGGCCTGGAAGTCCATCTCCAGCCCACGCCGTGTAGCCCCTTTATCCACCGCAGCAGGCCCCATGGGGGACTGCTCTATACTGTGCCCACGCCGCAGATGGTCTGATGCAGGCTTGGGAGTGCTCACTGGTCCTCCGCTCCATTTTTGCCAGCCACTCTCAGTGAGGCCAGTTGTTGCCTTGCGGTGAAGAAGACTTGTGTATTGGTCTCCTAGATTCCCAAATAAAGAATGTGGTTCAAAAGTTCCTGTGCTCGCCTATCTTCTTGGTTTAATACTCCATCCTTCCTAATTCTTTTCCTCCAAAGTAGAAATCCAGATATATCTGAAAACGTTTCTCTTCTTCTCCCTAAATGTTCCTTTTTCTTGCCATTTACCTAAACTCCCACATTTAACTTCCCCCATAGATTTGGGCAAAGGAGGACTGATCTATCTATCTATCTATCTATCTATCTATATATATATATATATATGTATTTTTTTTTTTAAATTCTAAATGGAAGGTGAAGGTGAAGGTGAATTCACTCAGTCGTGTCCAACTCTTTGCGACCCCGTGGATTGTAACCTACTAGGCTTCTCTGTCCATGGGATTCTCCAGGCAAGAATACTGGAGTGGATTGCCATTTCCTTCTCCAGGGGATCTTCCCGACCCAGGGATCGAACCTGGGTCTTCTGCATTGGAGGCAGACACTTTAACCTCTGAGCCGCCAAGGAAAAGAAATTTGGAATGCTTTTTCTCCCTCAGTTAAACCTAACTCTCATCTAACTGTAGGGTTCCAAAATCCAGTTTTTTTAAGGAGGGAGCTGAATGTTACCTTTTATTTTCATTCTTCTGCACCAGATTCTAAACTATCTACTAGCAAATGAGTGCCTTAGGTAGACTGATTGAAGATTATTACATTTAGAAGGAAAAATGGAAAAGCACATTAATACTTAGCAAATATAACTCTCACTGCTTATCAAAATGAAGAGAACATTGATTCTGTTCATCACTGTTCTTTAAAATAATGCAAGATACATATGTGATTTTTAAAAATTTAATTAATTTCTTTTCCCCACACCATGAGGCATGTGGGATCTTAGTTCTCCAACTAGGGATTGAACCTATGCCCTCTTTGGTGGAAGCATGGAGTCTTAACCATTGGACTGCCAAGGAAGTCCCTGTTTATCACTTCTGATCAAGGACAGAGTCAAGAAATACCGGGATTGAAGAACATTGCGGTGCTTAAAGAACATTGTGGTGCTTAACAAGCCTTTTATTCCCTGGAGAAATACAACTGATATCGTTGACTAAGTTAAGGTTCCCTTTCCAGCATGGCGACATGTGGTGCTCTGTGGATCTGCTTCACAGTAAAATTAGTGAAAAAAATCATTAACCACCCCATCCCCCCAAAAAACAAGCCATTTAAAGTCTCTGGAAATGGTACCAAGGGCATATAGCAAATGAACAATAATAACAACAAAAGCACTTACTTTTTAAAAACTTACGCAAATGTGGTAAGAAGAGGAAAGAGTCTGCAGTGTTTGAACCACAACTCACACTCTCCCTCCCTCTTCTCAGTTCATCATGAAGCAAACCAGGGCTCAAATGGATACAGAAGAGAGCACAGAGCTGTCTCTTCTCCAGCTCCCAGTTGGAGGGCTACTGTGTTTTCCTGGGAGGGGAGGGACATTAGCATCTCTGTTTCTGCCCAGATACCTGTTACAGAGCCTAAGTTTCAAGCAAGTGCAGGGGAGAGGTGGATATTCTCTTCTTTAGCCCCATCCTGACTCGAAAGGTAAGGGGACAGCATGCTAAAAATCCTGGGACCCTACGTCACCCTCCCTCCAGCTCATGCGTGAAGCAGAGGTTCCATTCAGAGAGAGGCGAGCCACACAGAGCAGAGGCCGTGGCAGGACCCCACTCTGCCAAGCACCGAGCTCCAGAAGTGCGGGTGTCGCTCAGAAGCATGCCCCTGTCCCCTCCCTCAGCTTCAGAGCCTCCGCCCAGAGACTCTGCCCAGGGGAATAAGCGGGCCATAAAACAGCTCAGAATCTCTTCCCAAAGAAGCTGACCTCATTTGCCACAGACTGTGGGATATTCAAACCTAAGGACTTTCTCAAAACAGTTGAGGTTGTGAGTGAGTGAGTGCTTACTTGCTTCAGTTGTGTCCGACTCTTTGTGACCGCCATGGACCTCTGTTCTTGAGATCCTGCAGGCAAGAATACTGAAGTGGATTGCTGTGCCCTCTCCAGCGGATCTTCCCAGCCCAAGGACTGAACCTTTATCTGCATGCATCTCCTGCCTTGCAGGTGGAATCTTTACCACTGAGCCACTAGACCTTGGGCTGTGAAGCAAATCAGAGGCAACTGGTGGATGCGTGTGAGGGGTAAGCTCAGTCATGGCTTAGTTGACCAGACAGAGCCAGGGACACAGAAGAGCCTTCTCCTAAGAAGAGCCTTCTTGGGGTCAGACAGACCTCAAAATCTGAACTCAAAGACTATTTCTTTAAAGGAGGCTGAGTTTCATTGGATCAGTCTGTGGAGAGTTTGTGCCCCAGGGCATTGTTGACAGCAATGGAGCAATCAGCCAGCTATTAATGGAAGTTAATAGCTGGGTGTGTCAAGGACGGTGATAGCTGAAGTGACTGGAAAAGAGTTGCACTCCAGAGATGACTGCCCACATGCCCAAGGCTGCACCATCTGAGGAGCAGTATCAGAGCCTTTATACCACGAGGGGCGGGGAGAGAACGGACTTGGCCAAAATAGCCCAGTCGCTACACAAATAAGCAAATGACAATAACCAACCCCTAGGGAAGGCAGTGGCACCCCACTCCAGTACTCTTGCCTGGAAAATCCCATGGACAGAGGAGCCTGGTAGGCTGCAGTCCATGGGGTAACTAAGAGTCGGGCACAACTGAGCGACTTCACTTTTGCTTTTCCCTTTCATGCATTGGAGAAGGAAGTGGCAACCCACTCCAGTGTTCTTGCCTGGAGAATCCCAGGGACGGGGAGCCTGGTGGGCTGCCGTCTATGGGGTCGCACAGAGACGGACATGATTGATGCGACTCAGCAGCAGCAGCAACAAGGAAGGGAAAGGTGATCAACCAACTCCCAGAGTTGCTACCATGTATTATGTAAAATAGCCAGTTCCCAACAACAACAAGAAAATTTGAGGCATACGAAGAAGCTGGAAAGTCTGATAGGGAGAAAAGCAGGCAAAAGAAACTGCCTTGTGAAAGCAGATTGAAAACATCAGTATTTCATTAAGTGGAGAATATCAGTAAAGAAATAGAACTTTTTCAATAAGAAAAAAAAACCTCAAGTCAGTTTAGTCACTCAGTTGTGTCCAACTGTTTGCGACCCCATGAATTGCAGCATGCCAGGCCTCCCTTTCCATCACCAACTCCTGGAGTTCACTCAGACTCACATCCATCCAGTCAGTGATGCCATCCAGCCATCTCATCCTCGGTTGGCCCCTTCTCCTCCTGCCCCCAATCCCTCCCAGCATCAGAATCTTTTCCAATGAGTCAACTCTTTGAATGAGGCAGCCAAAGTACTGGAGTTTCAGCTTTAGCATCATTCCCTCCAAAGAAATCCCAGGGCTGATCTCCTTCAGAATGGACTGGTTGGATCTCCTTGCAGTCCAAGGGACTCTCAAGAGTCTTCTCCAACACCACAGTTCAAAAGCATCAATTCTTCGAGCTCAGCTTTCTTAACAGTCCAACTCTCACATCCATACATGACTACTGGAAAAACCATAGCCTTGACTTGACAGACCTTAGTCGGCAAAGTAATGTCTCTGCTTTTCAATATGCTGTCTAGATCGGTCATAACTGTTCTTCCAAGGAGTAAGCATCTATTAATTTCATGGCTGCAGTCACCATCTGCAGTGATTTTGGAGCCCAAAAAAATAGAGTCTGAAACTGTTTCCACTGTTTCCCCATCTATTTCCCATGAGGTGATGCAGCTAGATGCCATGATCTTCGTTTTCTGAATGTTGAGCTTTAAGCCAGCTTTTTCACTCTCCTCTTTTACTTTCACCAAGAGGCTTTTTAGCTCCTCTTCACTTTCTGCCATAAGGGGGGTGTCATCTGCATATCTGAGGTTATTGATATTTCTCCCAGCAGTCTTGATTCCAGCTTGTGTTTCTTCCAGTCCAGCGTTTCTCATGATGTACTTTGCATAGAATTTAAATAAGCAGGGTGACAATATACAGCCTTGATGTACTCCTTTTCCTGTTTGAAACCAGTCTGTTGTTCCATGTCCAGTTCTAACTGTTGCTTCCTGACCTGCATACTGGTTTCTCAAGAGGCCGGTCAGGTGGTCTGGTATTCCCATCTGTCTCAGAATTTTCCACAGTTTATTGTGATCCACACAGTCAAAGGCTTTGGCATAGTCAATAAAGCAGAAATAGATGTTTTTTCTGGCACTCTCTTGCTTTTTCCATGATCCAGCGGATGTTGGCAATTTGATCTCTGGTTCCTCTGCCTTTTCGAAAACCAGCTTGAATATCAGGAAGTTCACGATTCACGTATTGCTGAAGCCTGGCTTGGAGAATTTTGAGCATTACTTTACTAGCATGTGAGATGAGTGCAATTGTGTGGCAGATTGGGCATTCTTTGGCATTGCCTTTTTTTGAGATTGGCATGAAAACTGACCTATTCCAGTCCTGTGGCCACTGCTGAGTTTTCTAAATTTGCTAGAGGAGTGGAATTGAGGGGAGAAGGGAGACTTTTAAGGAAAGAGACATGTATATATATAATTATGACTGATTCATATTGATGTATGGTATAGACCATCATAATATTATAAAGCAGTTATCTGCTCACCTCCCCACCCCAACTCCCCAGAAAAAGGCAAATGTAAATTCTGGATTGGAAAGTACAAAAACTGAAAAGAAAGATTCATTAGAGGGCCCAACAGCAAAAATGAAAAATTAGGAGCTCCTCAGAGAAATGTGAGACACCATTAGATGACTCAGCATACATGCGATGAGTGTGATAGAAGAAGAGGTGAGACAGCAAGGAGTAGAAAAAATATCCTAAGAAATAATTGTTGAACATGTATAGATCTGTGTAACAATAGCATTGAAAAGGGGAAAGGAATAGAGCTATATAGGTGTAAGTTTCTATATTTCATTGAAATTGTTAGTATAAATCTGAAGCAGAGAGTTGGACACAACTGAGTGACTTCACTTTCACTTTTCACTTTCATGCATTGAAGAAGGAAATGGAAACCCACTCCAGTGTTCTTACCTGGAGAATCCCATGGATGGGGGAGCCTAGTGGGCTGCCGTCTATGGGGTTGCACAGAGTCTGACATGACTGAAGTGACTTAGCAGCAGCAGCAGAGCAACCACTAAGGAAATCACTGTAAAAAATTTAGTGAGAAAGTTATATAAAATTAAGACATTCTATTTTAAAATGTCCACTTAATGTAAAAGAAAGCTATAAAAGTATTTTTGCTGTTGTGTAGTCTCTAAGTCATGTCTGACTCTCTTGCAGCCCCGTGGACTGTAATCCACCAGGCTCCTCTGTCGATGGGATTCTCCAGGCAAGAATACTGGAGTGGGTTGCCATGCCCTCCTCCAGGGGATCTTCCTAACCCAAGAATTGAACCCATATCTCCTGCCTTGGCAGGCAGATCCTTTTACCACTGAGCTATGAGGGAATCCCATAAAATGATACTAGATGAACAAAAAAAGACAGAAGACATACAGGAAACAAAACTAAAATGTCAGCTATAAATCCCACCATAGTATATTAGTGAGTGGTCAGGTGGGGATGGGTGTGGGCACTTTGATGAAACCACACCTGCCAGATGAACCCATAGGGGTCCTGAACAGAGGCAGATACTGGACAACCGTATGTGATAGCAGAGTATCAGGCAAGCAAATTATAATCAGTATCAGTATCAGTTCAGGCAAGCAAATTATAATCAAAAGAGAGAATGTAATGGCTTACAAAGAGATGTCCCAGAGTGGACTATAACACCAGGAGAATAATGTAGTTTGCAATAGAAAAAGGTTTGGGGAAAGTAGTGGGGGAAAAGATAGAGAAAAATCCTACCTAAGGTGGCAGAAAATATAGCATGTGAAAGTAACATAGTGTTAAGAACCTCTGAAGGGAAATGATCACTTCTTTTAAAATGACAGTATGAGGTTATCCAAAATAGAAATGTATTTTATCTTGAGAGTCAACTGAAATCTGTTGGTAGTGACTAACTGGATGGCTGTATTGAGAAGGATTCTAAGGCTCCATTCTACCTCATGTCAACTAAGGATGTCTTTCCTAAGGAAGCAAGCGTGCCTTTTGTTAGCAAAGTGAAAGTGAAAGTTGTTCACTCCTGTCTGACTCTTTGCGACCCCATGGACTATAGTCCATGGAATTCTCCAGGCCAGAATACTGTAGTGGGTAGCCTTTCCCATCTCTAGGGGATTTTTCCAACCCAGGGATCGAACCCAGGTCTCCTGCAATGCAGTCGGATTCTTTACCAGGTGAGCCACAGGGAAGTGGGGTTTAAATGATCCTGCTTAAAGGTCAACATTCAGAAAACGAAGTTCATGGCATCTGGTCCCATCACTTCATGGGAAATACATGGGGAAACAGTAGAAACAGTTTCAGACTCTTATTTTTTGGGCTCCAAAATCACTGCAGATGGTGACTGCAGTCGTGAAATTAAATGACGCTTACTCCTTGGAAGAAAAGTTATGACCAACCTAGATAGCATATTCAAAAGCTGAGACATTACTTTGCCGACTAGGGTCTGTCAAGTCAAGGCTATGGTTTTTCCAGTAGTCATGTATGGATGTGAGAGTTGGACTGTGAAGGAGGCTGAGCACTGAAGAATTGATGCTTTTGAACTGTGGTGTTGGAAAAGACTCTTGAGAGTCCCTTGGACTGCAAGGAGATCCAACCAGTCCATTCTGAAGGAGATCAGCCCTGGGATTTCTTTGGAGGGAATGATGCTAAAGCTGAAACTCCAGTACTTTGACTGCCTCATGCAAAGAGTTGACTCATTGGCAAAGACTCTGATGCTGAGAGGGATTCAGGGCAGGAAGAGAAGGGGACGACAGAGGATGAGATGGCTGGATGGCACCACTGACTCGATGGGCATGAGTCTGAGTGAGCTCTGGGAGTTGGTGATGGACAGGGAGTCCTGACGTGCTGCGATTCATGGGGTCACAAACAGTTGGACACGACTGAGCGACTGAACTGAACTGAAGGAGTGTCAGGACTGGGGCAATGAGAATCTCAAAGTTGTTATTTACATTCTATTATATAAAGACTCCAGAAGAACTTTCTTGAGTACTTTGTTATTTAAAGAAATTCTCCGATTTCCACTGTTTTCCTTTGCTAATTTTCTATAGTCTACAGTAACTAACATTAAAACTCTTAAAAAGAGACATATTTAGGAGAAAGTGAGGAAGTGAAAAACAAAACAATGTCTAGGAAGAGGAACCGCAAAAGTAGAGTAAGTGACTAAAAAAGCAGAAAGAGAAGCATGGTCAGCTTTTGCAGCATAAAAGAAGCAAGAAAAAGGTTAAACAAATAACTGGCCAAGGGCATGAATGTGGCGGCAAGAGAGCTCCACGTGATCCCCATACATTTCAGACAGGTCAAGGGACTTAGATCTGGGTCATTCCCTTGAAGGCATTAGAAGTACACCTGTATGACCTGGGCTTCATTGGGGAGGGGGGTATGAGAGAAATGCCTGCCTGTCCCTTCTTCTGGTTTCCAGGAAGAAAGAGTTTCCCTCAAACTCCTGATTCTTATTCGTTTCTTTTCTTCTCGTAATAGAGATAAAATTGTGGGGAGGTTGGTAGACAATGATTGGCCAACGTTTCTTGATTGGATGGAACTAATTTACCAGTGGTCCTTAGTGGTACTTAACACTTTTTCTTAAGTAAGAACTATTCCAGGGTCTAGAATCTGGGGAAAATGTGCAGCGAGTTACCCCTTCCACAGAAAGTTGAAATGGAATGGATCTTCCAGGGGATCTTCCCAACCTAGGGATGGAACCCAGGTCTCCTGCACTGCAGGCAGATTCTTTACTGACTGGGTTGCTAGGGAAGCCTTTCCCAGTAGGTTACAGTTGCCGATGTATCCTGTGTCAGTATTAATGGTGATAGCTTTGCCTTTGTTAATTTTGTCTTTGATCTTGTTTCTCAATGAATTCATAACTTGGGGCAGGAAAGAGTGGTGCTATTAATGTTAATCTGATCCTTCAAGACCTCAGCATCTTGGTACATAACCTGAAAATTTAATCCAAGCTTCCCCACATGATACATGAATTCCATCAACTGAGGGGATTTCCTGCCCACAGCTGATGTTTCCTTCAGTATGAAGCTCATTTAGTGTAATACTCCTGGCCACTTACACCCTTTCACTCAGTCCACCCTGCGCCCCAGCCTCTATCGCAGAGGAGGTACAGTGACTTGTTTCAAGCAAAGTCAGCATACCTGTAGTGTACAAGTTACCTATCCCTCTGCTGTGCCTTCAGTCATATCCAGGTCACATCTATCTGGGGAGGCCTGTCAGGTCTGGTCTTGCCTCTGAGTGGGTGGGTAATTCTGCCTAATTCAGGAAATCAGTAAGCTTTTCCACTCAGTCTTTATCATTGATGAAAGTATTACTTTGGCCTAGCTTCATTGTTATCTTTGCCTTATTTCCCATTTGGGTGCAATTTATTTCATCTTTTAAGAAGCTCAACAAGTATTAGGAAAATCGTGGCAAGGTATCAGTTCTAAAGAGATCAAAGTACTGAAAATATTAATATTAAGAACTCTAGGTCATTAGCCAGAAAAAGAGTAACTGGCGTTAAGAGGACAGGTTTACGTTCTGACTGTGAGGAAAGGGCTCATTACAGAAGTGGGTGTCAAGATCAGAGGAAATCAGTAATAAAATCAACTTAATGTTGGGCCCCAAACTCCTTTTATTCCTTCCTGTTTTTTTTAAAGTTACTTTTAATTAGAAGATAATTGCTTTGCAGTTGATTTCTGCTGTGCAACCACGTGAGTCAGTCATAAGTATACATATATGCCCTCCCTCTTGAGCCTGTCTCCCACACCTTTTAGGTTATCCCAGAGCACCGAGCTGGGTTCCCTGTGCTATATGTATAGCAGCTTCCCACTAGCTGTTTTACACATGGTAGTAAGGCAGTGGCACCCCACTCCAGTACTCTTGCCTGGAAAATCCCATGGGTGGAAGAGCCTGGTGGGCTGCAGTCCATGGGGTTGCGAAGAGTTGGACACAACCGAGTGACTTTACTTTCACTTTCACGCATTGGAGAAGGAAATGGCAACCCACTCCAGTGTTCTTGCCTGGAGAATCCCAGCAACAGGGGAGCCTGGTGGGCTGCCGTCTGCGGGGTCGCACAGAGTCGGACACGACTGAAGCAACTTAGCAGCAGCAGCAGCAGTGTATATACGTCAGTGCTGCTGTCTCAATTCATCCTCCTCTCTCCTTCCTCTGCTGCGTGCACAGGTCTGTTTGCCACATCTGCATCTCTATTCCTGCCCCGAAAATAGGTTCATCAGTGCCATTTTTCTAGATTCGATATATATAATATACATTAATATATTTGCTTTTCTCTTTCTGACTTACTTCACTGTATAACAGGCTCTAGGTTCATCTACCTTAGTTAAACTGACTCAAATTTATTCCTTTTTGTGGCTGAATAGTATTCCATTGTGTATATGTACCACAACTGTTTTATCTGTTCATGTGTTGATGGACATCTAAATTGCTTCCTTGTCCTAGCTATTGTAAATAGTGCTATTGTGAACATTGGGGGTACATTTGTCTTTTCAAATTATGATTTTCTCAGGGTATATGTCCAGTAGTGAGATTACTGGGTCTTATGAAATTAAATGATGCTTACTCCTTTCAGTGCTCTTTTCACTAGATTATGGCTGTGCTCACTTCATCTTAGGTCACCTTTGGGTTCTCTTCCAGCTTCATCACACTTATTCAGTGATTAGGGCAGTTGTTCTTGTTAGATGGGACCTTGCCTGAACCCTAACTTTCGTCTGTTGCTCTCCTTGGGTATGAAGTAACCCCTCTTTAAAATGTGAGGGCATCAACCATTTCTTCTGATTGGTTGTGTCATTTAATCAGATTCTTTATGCATATAAAAGCAGAATGGAACACGTAGTTCCATGTTCCATAAAGAATTAGAACTTTCAGGAAGTTTCGTCTAGCACAGAAACTGCTATGTTGGTTTAATCATTTTTCTACATGCTCAAAACATGTTTCTTTTATGTTGTTAATCAATTTTTTGAGAACCTAGACAAATGGAAATTCAAATTTGCTTTGTGCCTATGATTTCTTTGGAAGGAATGATGCTAAAGCTGAAACTCCAGTACTTTGGCCACCTCATGCGAAGAGTTGTCTCATTGGAAAAGACTCTGATGCTGGGAGGGATTGGGGGCAGGAGGAGAAGGGGATGACAGAGGATGAGGTGACTGGATGTCATCACTGACTCGATGGATGTGAGTCTGAGTGAGCTCTGGGAGTTGGTGATGGACATGGAGGCCTAGCGTGCTGCAATTCATAGAGTTGCAAAGAGTCCGACTGAGCGACTGAACTGAACTGATGGTAGTTTTATTCCTAGTTTTTTAAAGCAGTCTCTATACTGTTCTCCATTGTGGCTGTATCAATTTACGTTCATATCAATAGTGCAAGAAGGTTCCCTTTTCTCTACACCCTCTCCAGCATTTATTGTTTGTGTATTTTTTTGATGATGGCCATTCTAACTGTTTGAAATGATCCCTCATTGTAGTTTTGATTTGCATTCTCCTGTGAAAGTGAAGTTGTTCAGTCATGTTTGACTCTTTGCAACCCTATGGACTGTAGCCCGCAACGATCTTCTTTCCATGGGATTTTCCAGGTAAGAATAGTGGAGTGGGTTTCCATTTCCTTCTCCAGGGGATCTTCCTGACCCAAGGATCCAATTCGGGTCTCCCACATTGCAGGCAGACTCTTTACCATCTGAGCCACCAGGGAGTTCTGGTGTGGACCAGTATGGTAGGACTAACTGTGCAAATTAGAAAGTGGCTTGTGAGGACAGGGATCCAGGGAGACTGTTGTATCTGATAACTTGTTAAAACAACAACAACAGCAACAACACACAACCGTAATGACTTCAATCACAGAGTCCTGATGTGGAATAGGGTTTCCTGTAAAATTGTCAGGTTTGATAACAGTTCAGATGATCGTGCTGCAGGAAAACACGTATCCGATAGAGAAGCTTTCCTTTTCATAAAACAGGGTCATTTGGGGACTAGGAGAGAATAGTCAGTCTCATTTAACAGCCCCAGAATTGCAATGTGAAATTTGCTTCCTTGTGTTTCAGTAGGGCAATTGGCTTTTCTCATTGTGAGTTTGTTGTATTGAAGGCTCAGGATGTTGCTGATACTCTCTTCTTTTTTCTGGTACTGGGAAGAAGGATTGAGCTGAAACCTTAAAGAAAATGATAATAACTTTTAATCTTCTCTCTCTGATTGTTCTCTAGTGTCATCTGACAGGCCCTGGCAGCCCATTCATACTTCCTAATGAAATAAGCATCTGGAAGCAGGCAGATGGTCATGCATGCATGGTATGCTGGATAATATTAGTTCAAGACAAGAAGCAAAATATGATGAAATGGGTGTGACTGTAATGAAGTGTGTATGAGTGTGCGCTTTATTAACTGTTCACAGAGGGTCAGATCTGTTCTGTGCATCACTGGTCTCATAACTCCCATTGGTTCTATGCACACTCTGGCTGAGGACCCCCTGCTTTCATGCGTTTTCCTCTCTTCATGGATACTATGTAAAATTTCCTTCCAATTCCTCTGTTCTCCATGGTAGTCTTTACCAGCAGAATCATCATCCTTCTCTTGAACCACCATTTTGATTTGTTCAGACATCACAAAAGTCCTGTCTCCTTTCAGCCCTTTCTTTAAGAGTATGTTGCAAAGATGAAATGAGAAAATGATGGCACGATGCCTTTCCTTAAACTATTATTTCAATGAGAGAGATTGATATTGCGGCTGGAGGTCTTAGGAAATATATCTGCGATACCAGTTTCCCCCTCCCAAAATGGGCCAGGACAGTGTTCTGGCCACAAACTGAGGGTTTCTTAATAATGACAAGTTTGAGGATGTGCCCATTTTCCCAAGAAAAAGAGGACACAGAGAGATTCCCTGTTTCTTAGAGCACCTGAATAGAGAGGATGAGCAGCCGTTTCTTCTTGCCTCCGACCAGGACACAGCGGTAACCTCAGCAGTCATTTCGCGGAACTTAGCATTGTCCCGGGCATCTTCAGGTGCTCCAGACAAGCGCTGACTCTGGCTACTGCAGGAATCCTTGGGTGGGCTGGCAGTCATGCATCTTCCAGTACCCATTACTGGAAGTGTCAGCCTAGGTAAATTCATGTCCATCTGGGTCCATTTTATCTTATTTTGCTTTAACCCAGATCTCGAGATCCAAATGCGATGTTGAGTATGAGTTTAGTGAGGTGTACAGTGAGACTTGCAAAGGAGGGCAAAAAAAGGGTTCGTGTCACTCTTACAGAAACTGAGGAAATGGGACTTTTCCCCTCCCTCTCTATTTCGGTAATCTTTGGCTTGGCATATTTGAGTAAGAAAATGAAAGGTTTGCCTACATAGCTGAAATCTCTCGTCACATTATATCATCTGAAGCCTATTTGTACGTTGGGATCATTTTATTTGGTTTTGGTTAGACATTAAAGTGTTCTGTGGGCTCCTCTTTTTTCAAGGCCTTCTGGCGTTTGGAAAATTGAGTGATTTCATCCCCATCCGGTTTCCTAGTGAAATCCTGTATTTTTACTCAAATTACTTGATCAATTAGTTATGTCAGTTGCCCAAAATGTGCCTTTTTATTAATAGCACCTTTTATCAGCTCTTTGGAATTAGACATTGCAACCATGGTCTGCGGCTGGCAACATCTTGCAATAATTTATAAATATTACTTTAAAAAATAGCATCACAATTGCTCAATCGTGAACTTTCTGGATGTGTCCCTGAGTGAGAAATTGCATTTGTATTATTATTAGTTGTGACAAACTGGATTAGGTCTTGGCTATTGTTAAGTGGTTCTATCTGCCCTCAAATCTACTGAGAGACACAGCCTTTCTAATGAGTTTAATTAAAAATGCATGCAGTTTATAAAGTTGCCTGTAGCCAAGAAGGATGCCATTCTTCTTGACTGAATGGCGTGTGCTCATGTGCCATTTCTGCTCATGTGTAATGATGTATTATTTGGGATATTTGAAACTGCTTCATAGTAGCTTCAAGGTAGTTTCCGTAGAATGACATGGTGATGAAATACTAAAATTAAAAAAAAACCCTTTCGCCTTAAGTGAGTCATGTTTGTACTAAACAATGTATGCATAAGTGTGTTAAATGTGTTTGTTGAAGCTGTGAGAGACATGGGTTGTGTTTCAACACTAGCAGTATGTTGGCAGTGAAAAATTTTTAAGAAATTCAAATCTGGCAACACTTTTTGAGAGATCTGCTATATGTATTATTCTTTGAAGTATAAAGAAGAATAGGTCATTATGGAATTTCCTCTTAAAGTCGGTTCATTTGGCCAAGTGGTTCCAGTGATTCTCCTCTAACAAACAAGAACTATTTATAAAGAAGGTTCTCAGCATCAATTTTAGACATAATATTAGAAGATCTTCAGTGATAGAACTTAATGTCATTTTTTGTATATTTAATGTCTTCTTTTAATATAAAGACATGCATTTTCTTAACATTTTTAAAGAATGAATTGTTAATAAAACTTTGAAGGAGGGATCAGTGAAGCCATCTGATTGAATAACTCAAATTCTGCTTCTGGAAATTGATTTTTGATGGTTGATGGTAATGACAAGAGAACAGCAGGGAAGCAGCTCTCATCTTGACCAATCCCCCCCCCCATATTTAGTCTTTTAAAATGGTAAAGTACTACTAAGGAATGCAGTCTTTTATATCATCTCTATTACATATATGACAATGTTTTCATGATTCTGTGGAACCCAGCAGGGGCCACAGCTAGAACTGCAGAGAAGGGGTTCCATGACCGTGAGAATCTGCGACTGGGATTTTTCTTGAAAAGCCAATGAAACAACGTTAGACATGATGAAGAGAGGTTGGAAGGATAACAGACGAAAAACCAGCTCATAGGCTGCACACACACAGCACCGTCTTCTGTTACTTCTCTGAGCCTCAGTTTCTTCCAGTAAAGGAAGAGTTTGTGCTGTCAGTCAAGCAGCGCTGTTGGTCTATTCACTAAAGTCAAGGTAAGACAACCCGGAAAATGCCTTGAAGAAATGTGCTTGCTTCCCAAAGGAAAGAGGCTACCTGATCTGAGGCAGAGGGGCTCACAGGAAGAAGCTTAAAGCCAGGGATCCTCACAGGGATGTAGTAAATATCAGATGCAATTCATATAAAAATAAAATGCCATGCAAAATGCTTGATACAATAATTGCTATCAGTATTCATAAATCACAACTTAAGAATTATCATTTGCACACATTCTAATTAAATGCCTTCATGTCTCCATGAAATGTTTTGCATTGATTAAGTATCACCAAATATCCCTTCATTTCTAGACCCCCTTAATTTTCTCCAGAGCTAGAATGGTATATTATTTTAGAATTCTTATTTTTATACATACACCTGGTCTTAGCTTTTCAAAACTAGAATCATTTTAGGCAGCCATGTCGCTTTCAGAAATGTCACTGAGTAATAGAAAGAAGGAAAGTAAAAAATATTTATTCTTTGCACTTTATTTTTTATCCTGTAATTTTTATGAAAATTCCATCTCTGAAGGAAGATGAACTAGCAGAAGTCATATTATGATTCCTGCTTTTAGGAATGTGTGTGTGTGTGTGTGTGTGTGTGTGTGCACGCGTGCACTTTCAGTTGCTCGGTCGTGTCCAACTCTTTGGGACCCCATGGACTGTAACCCATGTGACTTTCTGTCCGTGGGATTCTCCAGGCAAGAATACTGGAGTGGGTTCCCATTTCCTTACCCAGGGGTTGAGGTGACATTAATTAATAATAGTGGCTACCGTTAATTGAGCTCCTATTACATGCTAAGTATGACGTGCTATCCACATATTTTGTCTACAGTCCTCATTCCTCTGACAGATTGCATTATTCTACATTTTATAAGGAAACAAAGATTCAGAGAGCTTAACTCGAGGACAGATAACCAAGCCAAGATCCACACTCTGTAGTTCCTGGCTTTAAGCTTCTTCCTGTGAGCCCCTCTGCCTCAGACCAGGCAGCCTCTTTCCTTTGGGAAGCAAGCACGCTTCTTCAAGACATTTTCAGGGTTGTCTTATCTTGACTCAGTCAGTTGACCAACAATGCTGCTTGACTGACTGCACAAACTCTTGCCAAGGAGGCAAAGCTTAAAAAAAAAAAAAAAAGGATGAGGAAACTCCAGACAGTTGAGGCACAACAGGCAAAAAAGATACTTCAGTCTCATGGAACAACTTATGGAAGAGAGCAGCAATAGCACAAAGAACAAGTGGGAAGCGTGCCCGTCGTGAGTGATAGTATTGTGTTTCCATGGCAGCTAGACATGGAAGATAGAGTCAGGCCCATTTCCTATTTGCTCAGTCTGTCTGTGTTGAATATATATGACAGGGCCGCTTTCAACAAAACATAATTCAAAAAGACAGCCCTGATGATGCGACTCCCCTGATTAAAAACTTTCCATGACTTCTCGCTCCATGCAGAATGCCTTGTGAGCAGAGGGCCCCTCCAGAGTCTGACCCTCACCTATTGAGCCAGTCTCCACCCTCCACAATTCGGCCTCTATGTTCTGGTCCAGTGGTTGCTACCCCTGGTTGCATGTTACAGTCATGTGAGGAACTTTAAAAATACACACAAGTCTGGGTTTTACCACCAGGAGTTCAGATTTAATTCGTCAGATTTAATTAAAATCTCTCTAGGTAATTAGAATTCAGGTTGGGATTAAGGATCACTGCTGTAACCAAAGAAGATTCTGAGAACTATTGTAATGTCCTAACTTTTTGCCGAGGTTTTTCCCTTCTGAAGTATCTTCTCTCTCCTCTTCCCTTCCACCTCCTTCTCTGACCAACTACATCTTTAAAATTAGAATTTAATGCCTGGAAGCTTCTGATTCCCTTCTACCCCTTTTAGTGGAATGACATCTCTCATTTAAGCTAGTTACAAAATGTCCTTGTGCCCTATTATAGCATCCGTATGCATGCTTAGTTGCTCAGTTGTGTCTGAATCCTTGCGACCCATTGGACTATAGCCCATCAGGGCCCTCTGTCCATGGGATTCTCCAGGCAAGAATACTGGACTAGGTAGCTATTCCTTTCTCCAATAGCATCTACATCCCCTATCAAAGTCTCACCCTTCTTCATGAATAGAAACTAGGTTTGTGTGTGTGTGTGTGTGTGTGTGTGTGTGTGTGTGTGTGTGCACGCGTGCACTTTCAGTCGCTCGGTCGTGTCCAACTCTTTGGGACCCCATGGACTGTAACCCATGTGACTTTCTGTCCGTGGGATTCTCCAGGCAAGAATACTGGACTGGGTAGCTATTCCTTTCTCCAATAGCATCTACATCCCCTATCAAAGTCTCACCCTTCTTCATGAATAGAAACTAGGTTTTACTGATTTCTTTGGAAGTTTTAGTAAAAAATTGAACACATGTATTTCAAATGTTATAAAAAAATTTTTACACAGATCCTTGGAGAGAAGAGTTAATATCATTCTCCCATTTCTAATGATGTCTGTTATTGAGTCCAAGACTAGACATAAGGTCTGTCCGTTAACAATGAGAGTTTGATGTTAGAGTCTGCGAGCCCCCCTGATATGGTATTTAGAATGATGTGTGAGCCTGCTGCATGCTTCCTGGGAAAGGTTCTTTGTTTTTAATCTGAGTATGGAGGCATCCACCTATGGTCCATTGACTTGTTAAGAGCTAGTGTCCTAGAGAGTAAACCTTCCTGACATAGTGTGCCGTGATGACGGTGGCCGTGTTCCCTGTTCAGTAACATCTCCTTTCTCTTTCTACCATGCCCTAAAGCAGCAGTCCCCAACCTTTTTGACACCAGGAGCCGGTTTTGTGGAAGACAGTGTGTCCACAGACCAGGGTGGGGGGATAGTTTGGGGATGATTCAAGCACATTACATTTATTGTGCCCTTTATTTACATTGGCTATGCCTCAGATCATCTGGCATGAGTTAGGTCCTGGAGATTGGGGACCCCTGCTCGAAATCTTTAGAATGTCCAACTCTGTTTAGGTTGAATGACTTCATGAAAATATCATTAGTCTAAAGACCAATAAAGCACAGCACCTATCCTTTGGATGAGTAATTATTTTTTAAATAAAAAATAAAATCACATTGAAGGTGCTTTTGTTACTGGTCAGAGAATGTGTGAATTTTGAATTTGACTAGATGATGAAAGGATAGTGGTCCTTCCATTGTCCAGCAGTTACTCACAGGAGAAAAGTGCTCACAGTCACGTGAGAGAGAGAGAGAGAGTGTGTGTGTGTGTGTGTGTGTGTGTATTTTGCATGAATGTTCTGCCAAAATATAATTTTTCTTGGACAAAAATTGCTAAAGGCCTGGTTGTCTGCAAAAGGGATAAAATTCATTTCAGTGGGCCACCTCTGAGTGTCTTATGTTTCATATTTGCTGCTGAACTATTTAGGACTAAAACAACAACAATCAAAACATGACTTAGTAGCTGTTAGAAGTAATTTTTCTATCCCTGGGCACAAAACAGCTAGAAAAGCGTCTGTCTTTTCAATTGAACTGATTTGTAATTCTAGAATGTAAGAGGAAAAAACTGGAAGGACCTCCACTTAAATCTGTAATTTTGGTAATTCTGAGGTAATATGATGTAAGGAATTTTGATCGGTGTTCAGTTCAGCATGGGAGATCTCCTTTCAAGGAATGAGAAATGCTTGGGAGAAGGAGCTGGAAGGAACTGCAGTTGGAGATTGACCTGAATAAACAGAAACAGAACATGCGAGACAGTAACTAGTCAATGTAGTAGAAATTAGTAGACTAAAGATACGGGTTAGCAATATATGTATATTCGCATGTATGTTTATATTATACATATACTTCCGAATAATGATCAGATATGAACATTTGTCTTAGCCATGTGAAATACTGATGCATCTTTCTAAGGCTAGCATTAAAGATTAGACTTGCCGGACTTCCCTGGTGGCACAGTGGGTAAGAATCTGCCTGCCAGTGCAGGGGACTCAGGTTCAATCTCTGATCCAGGAAGATTCCGCATGCCAGTGGGTGACTAAGCCCATGCGCCATAACTGCTGAGCCTGTGCTCTAGAGCCGGTGAGCCGCGGCCACTGAGCCCGCGTGCATCCTGTGAGCTCTAGGGCCCGTGAATTGCAAGGGCTGAGCCTGTGCTCTAGAGTCTATGGCCAACAACTTCTGAAGCCCCTGCACCCTCAAGCCTGTGCGCCACAGCAAGAGAAGCCTTTGCAACGAGAAGCCTGTGCACAGCGATGAAGAACAGCTCCTGCCGACGGCAACTAGAGAAGAGTCCACACAAAGCAAGGAAGGCCCAGGGCGGCCAAAAACAAATAAATAAAATTATTTAAAAAGTAAGTTAACCTTTAAAAAGATAGAATTTCATGACCCAGAATTAGCAGGTGATGATTCACTGATTCACATTTTAAAATGGTCTCTTTGCTTTATTAAAAAAAAAAAAAATCTACCCCGGTATTCCATTCAAAATGCCTCTTTGACATGTTTAAATTGTCATTCAGTTAATTTCAGTGGTTCTCAAACTTTATCATGCATAAGAATTACCTACGGAATATATTAATACTCAATCCCTCCCTGCTTCAGAATTTCTGATTCAGAGATTTGAGGGATGTTCCTCAAATCTTGCATCTCTAACAAGTTCTGTGGTGAAGTTGATGCTGCTAGGTTGGGAACTTCTCATTTATTAAAATTCCACCTGAACACAGCTTTAAGAAACAGATCTTTAATGTAATAGAAGGTGCCCCTGCAAAGGATTTTTTAGTGGGTATTAGGGGCTAAATTGTATCACCCCCCAAATTCAGATGTTGAAGTCACCTAACCCCTGGAACCTCAGACCGTGGCTGTATTTATTGGAGATGCCATCTCTAAAGAGGCAGTTAAGTTAAATGAGGTCATAGGGGTGACCCTAATTCAATATGACTTAGTGTTCATATAAGAAGGATAAATTTGGTCACAGACACCAAATGTTTGGGGAACATGTGAAGATACTAAGAGAAGACAGCCATCTGCATGGCAAGAAGAGAGACCGTACAAAAACGAACCCTGCTGGCACCATAATCCTAGACTTCCAGCCTCCAGAACTGTGAGGAGGAAAATTTCTGTTGTTTAAGCCACCTAGTCTGATACGGCATCTCCAGCAAGCTAATCCAGATGGTACATTTTGAAAAGGAATAGCTATCTATAAAGCTTACTTTACTGTTTAGTATTTGGTCTAAGGGAAAAAATCAAAGCCTGTAGTAAAGCAAGCGGAGAGAAAGGTAGTTGTGGAAGTTCTTCAGTTTGTTTCACCTTTTCTTGCTGCTGCTGCTAAGTTGTGTTCAACTCTGTGTGACCCCATAGACGGCAGCCCACCAGGCTCCCCCATCCCTGGGAGTCTCTAGGCAAGAAAACTGGAGTGGGTTGCCATTTCCTTCTCCAGTGCACGAAGATGAAAAGTCAGAGTGAAGTCGTTCATTCGTGTCCGACTCTTCGAGACCCCATGGACTGCAGCCCACCAGGCTCCTCCGTCCATGGGATTTTCCAGGCAAGAGTACTGGAGTGGGGTGCCATTGCCTTCTCCCACCTTTTCTTAGTTTCTTAATAATTCTTTATATATTTTGGCACAGTGGGTTATGAAAAGAGAGGGTTGAAAAAGTAACTTCCTGGTTTTGGCTACTAAATACTAGCATGTTTTAGAATTCTCTCCTAGAAAGCTAATTTCCAAAGTAACTTACCTGTTTAAAAAATGAATGTAATTCCCTTACAATGTTATTAGTTTCTGCTGTATAAGGAAGTGGATCAACTATATGTGTGTATTGATATTCCTTCCCTCTTGAGCCTCCTTCCTATCGTCCTCATCCTACCCCTGTAAGTCATCACAGAGCACCGAGATAAGCTCCTTGTGTTATTATATACAGCAGCTTCCCACTAGCTATGTATTTTACACGTGGGAGTGTATATATGTCAGTCTTAATCTCTCAGTTTGTCGCTTCCCCTCCTGTGACCACAGGTCCATTCTCTATGTCTGCATTTCCATTCTTGCCTTGCAAATAGGCTCATCTGTACCATTTCTCTAGATTCCATAATACCTGGTATTTTTTTTTCCTCTTTCTGACCAAAGTCCTACACCTTTATTCATCCTTATGGGCTATAATATTAAAAAGTCAGATGAAAACTTTAGCTATTACATGAAGATAATAGGAGAACTATATATAAGCGAGTGTGTTAATTAGCACTTGGAGAACAGACTTGTAACATAAGAAAGTGTTATTCATTTCTCAGTCCTTTCCCCTGGCTTTATAATCAGAGGAAGGGTTGGGGAAGAGCATGATGTCCATTTAGGAGAAATGTCAGTGACACTATATGAAAGCATCCTGTGGGTGTCAGACCATCGGATTTGTAAATGTCTAGTCCTTTCAGACTTTAAAAATGACAAATAGGAAATATGACGCCCAATAACTCACAGAAAGTTCAGTGTAGTGAGAAATGTTGTCTGGGCTTTAGAGTCTCATGAATTGGCTTAGCTAAGAACGTGAGCCTACTCCTGTTCTCTCCAGCGTCCATCACATCGCTGGCGCTCCTGAATGTCAGCTTCCAAGCATATAACGTTAGGTGTCAAAGACTGCTGATGGGCCAAAACCTAGAGAACCAGGAGTTACTGAAGAACAGCACAGCCAGATGCAAAGAGTTTGTTTCTTTGACCTGCCAGAGTTAGTAGTGTCAACGGAGAATATAGTTCGAATAGACAGATGTCAAACAAAGCCAAGTGGCAGGAGCAGGAAACACAAATAAGAAAAGAAACAGCAGCGTGCTGACTGGCTTGGGACTTGGAGAATTGGGTTTGGAATCTCTTGAAGCCGTCTGCCCTGGGAAAGGCTGAAATTAAGATTTTTGAAGTGAAATGAAAATTTATTTGGTGCCTCTGTGGGTAACCATTTGCCAAACAAAATAGAATGTCTCATGAAGCCTGGGGTTTTGTCTCCTGCTTCTGCACATGAAGAAATTTGTTCACTATTTAACATATTGGTGTGATACTAAACACTGTCACATGATATTGTAATTACCTGCCTGTAATTGCCTCCCTCATCCATCCAGACCCAGCATCCTTGGAGACCCCAAATTTTTAACATTGCAAGCATAGGGCGTGCAAGGGTGTGTCTTCTAAATCTGGTTAGTGACCATTTCTTTAGAGATTCTTCCAGGTAATAATAAGGCTCCCCAGGTGGAGCTAGTGGTAAAGAACCCGCCTGCCAATGTAGGAGATATAAGAGATGCGGGTTTGATTGCTGGATGGGGAAGAGTCCCTGGAGAGGGGCATGGCAACCCATTCCAGTATTCATGCCTGGAGAATTCCATGGACAGAGGTGCCTGGCGGGCTATGGTCTTTAGGGTTGCAAAGAGTCTGACATGACTGAAGCGACTTAGCATGTAGCAATGTAAGAGTCCTGACTTATTCTAGTTATGATCTAAGGGATTCATAATGAGATCAAGGCTGGCTGGCCCTGGAGGTGGACTCCAAGTTGAGAGTCAGCTGGAGGGGGAGGCCAGAGACCGTCTTTTCCACTCTCTGGTTCGTGGGGCCGTGATTGGCGAGGGTCATCAGCAGAAGGCATTAAGCCTCCCCAGTCTGTGAGGTCTTGGACACGGTGCTAATCATAGCAGGAGCTGGGCAGCTGCAGGGAAATTACGGCTGGCAAGAGTTCGCTCTCCAGAGAGGGCTGCTTTCTCCAGTCATAGACACAGCGTCTAACGGGGTTTAGATAGGCCTAGAACAGGAAGACCGTTGGCCAAGAGTTGCTCAGTGAAGGCAGATCGTCATGGAGGAATGTTCCGAATTTGAGAACACCTTGTGGCAAAATATGAGGCAAGCAAGTAAATTGTACGGGGTTATTAGCATCAATAACTGAATGATATCATCAAATGTCTATTACATGCTTCTTGTGTGTCCACTCGTACACTCGGTATGAGTATTAATTAAAACTCAATACAGGATACAGGATGCTTGGGGCTGGTGTACGGGATGATCTGGGGAGATGATGTGGGGTGGGAGGTGGGAGGGGGCTTAGGCATTGGGAGATCGTGTACACCTGTGGCTGATTCATGTCAATGTATGGCAAAAACAATACAGTATTGTAAAGTAGAATAAAGTATTAAAAAAAAAAGAGGAAAAAAATAAAAATAAATTAAAAAAAAACAACATTAAGTTCAATGTTTCCTGTAATCCTTCCAGCAACCTTATGAATTAAAAACCATTATCATTTCCACTTTCAAATGAGAGAGCTAACACAGAGAAAACAAGAAAGTTGCCTGAAGTTACACAGCAACTAAACACTTGGAACTGGGTTCCCACACAGCTCAGTGTGAATCAGAATCTCATACTTTCCCCACTAAATCATGTGGCCTGTAAACAAACACGGGAAAGGCCAGTGAGAAGTAAGAAAGCAAGCTGCTTATGATTTCATGGTGTTGCTACTCACTCGTTGTGGGAGCTGCCAGCAGCCATAAGTTATTTATGCCCACCCTCTAGGAGCCTAGAATGACAATCCATGAGCTTTCTCATCAATTCTGTTTGTTCCATTTAGCCTCTTACAAAAGCTAAAAAGTCAAAATTTCTTTGTTTGTATAAAACTGAAGGGATTATTTTTAAATTTTGGAAACTAGGCACATGTCAGATGTTTGTAAATATTGCTGTGTGTACTGACTCTATTGGCATAACGTACTGGGAATAATGAAATTACTCAGGAGTTGGATTTTTAAATATGCGTTTGATGCCAATTGCTTCTAACTTGTAAGAACAAAGAGGAAAGTTTGTAACTTTTCCATGTTACCAGTGGAGGTGAAAATACCAGGACTTCATCAGTTAAAAAGGGAAGAATATGCCGGAATCCGTGAAATTTTAGGAAAGAAAGGGAAACCTTTAATTGGGTGAGGAAGAGTGGAATTTGAGTTAGAACCTCTTCAGTGGGCCATTTATGAGCAGTCATTAACATCAATCCCCAGGTTCCTAAGCAGAAACAGGAAAGGCAACAAACCAGAGAAAATTCCCCCTTTGAGCTTTCTAGAAATGCGCTTTATAAATCCTAGAAAAACGAATTTGTGTTATAATTTGTCTAGAGTAACTGAGTTCAAACTATTCTGAAGGTAGGTGGAGCCTGTTCGAGATACTCTGTAGAAACCTCATTCCCCTCTCCCCCACAAACTGTATGGACCATTCTCTATTGTTCCTTGCTCATGATCTCTATATCCTTTCTCTATGATCTGGATTAAAAGTATTAAGACATACACGTAAAGGGAAAGGAGACCCAAATGGCAGAAAGGAAGAATCTAACCCTTTGTCATAAAATGAAATGAGGACTCATTATCCCTGGGTGTGAGTTAAATAAGATTTTAATTAGCCATAGACAGTTGTGACTTACCTGGCAGGCAGATCTGCTTTCTTTGTGGAGAAATATATTTGTATGTGTGTGTGTGTTTTTCTAAACATGTTCCAAGCCCTTACAGTTAAATTGATATTTTTTTCCTCCTGTAATAATGATATGCTTTCAGTAGTGTGTCATTTTCTTTACCCTTGTAGAGAGATAACATGCAATTAGGCAGTGATGTCAGCCTGTAACATTTTGGTGTAAAATTTTGGTCACACCAAAATACCAGGCTCCTTAACAAAGCTGGCAGACATATCTTTTGGCAGCAGCTGCTCACCATGTGATTTAAAACTTCCTGTCACTATAATTGATGTGTTTTTATTCTTTCCATTTCCTGAAGCCTGATCAGAATTAAAATTGCTGTTGGAATTTCCTGTCAAAGCAACCCATTTGTTCACTGAGCTCTGTTCTTTGATTGGACATCACCTTGAGCAACCGTCAGGTGGAGAATTACCCTCTGCACACAGGCTTGATGGCCATGCACACATCTGCAAATGTACACAGATTGTCTATCATGTGGTAAACTTGTCTTAATGAAAACTCCACGTGCAAAATGTGGTTCGAATGTCAAACTAGGCCACCTGCTAGGGGCTCTGGGTTTTGTGTTAATACAGAGGATCCTGGTAGGCTGCAGTCCATGGAGTTGCTAAGAGTCCAACGTGACTGAGCGACTTCACTTTCACTTTTCGCTTTCATGCCTTGGAGAAGGAAATGGCAACCCACTCCAGTGTTCTTGCCTGGAGAATCCCAGGGACGGGGGAGCCTGCTGGGCTGCTGTCTATGGGGTAACCCAGAGTTGGACACGACTGAAGCGACTTAGCAGCAGCAGCAGCAGCAGCAGGATGTCCCACAGAGTTTTCTACTGATGGTCTCACTGTTGAATTTGGATTCCTGTTCCAAGACTCTGTGGTATTTCTGATGTATACCTGGTATAGATAACATGATGGAAGTTTTGAGTTTTCCTAAGCCCATTCCTCTATCTTGGCTGTGCCTCCTGAGCTATTTACATTTAGCATCTTGGGGTGATTGGGTGTGGATGATGAGTGGTTTGATACTATACCCTAGGAGTCACTTGTTCACAGATCTGTGAACCAAAACAGCAACAAAAATTCAGGATGTGGGTAAAACAGTAGGCAGTGGAAGGATCTGCATTGTGCTTTGTTCTTGTTTTGTTTTATACCCAAATGAAAACTCCAAAACTTTCTCCTTTTGCAAAGGAGAGAATCCTTGACTTGCCTCAGTCTGAGATTATGCAGAATGAATTATTTACTTCAAATTTATGAGTGTATCTTTTTTTTAATGACTACTTTCAGACTAAGGCTGTTAAAGGGAAAAACTTTCATGAAATTGAAGAAGATGCCTTGAACAATTAAATAATTAAATTCAATGCCTTGAACAGTAAGGACTGTTTTTCTTATCCTGGTGATTAGGTTCTAAGATTCCTCCCTGGGAATGGGACTCTCTTTACAAAAATTATTCCTTATTGAAAACAATCTGGCTACAAATACACACTTTTTTTTTGTCCCCAAGTAAAGGTAGGCTTTTAAATTCATGAATCTCCAAGCACTTTTAAAATATTTTACTTTCCAAATGTCAGCTCCACAGGTTGTTCATTGCTTATTCATATCACTTAGGACAGTGCCTTACAAATTATAGATACTCAATTAATATCATTACATAAATGAATGAACCCCTTTAGACTTATAAAGTATCAAAAGTGATGAAGAAGGGACCGTGTTGTTCCTGGAGGCACAGAGTTCACAAGCTTTAGTGAACATTTTCTGAAATAGAGATACCAACCCTGCTGGTACATTAGAATCACAAAGAAAGCTTTGAAAACAAAAACTTGATGTCTGGATCCCTCTGGGGCTATTAAATCAGAATCTTCTGTTGGTTACTCTTTGGCTAAAATGATGCGATTGTCTGATGTCAGCCTCTCTACACACCAGGCACCACCCTTGAGACTGTGTGTGTATTGTTTTGTTTTGTTTTTGGCCATACCCAGGGCGCATGTAGACCTTCCCTGACCAGGGATTGAACCCATGCCCTTTGCAGTGGAAGTGCAGAGACTTAACCACTGGACCACCAGGAAAGTCCCCACCCTTGAGACTGAATCCTAGACTTATTCTACTCAAGACTACTGGGTCTGATATGTTGGTCTCATCAGGCTAGAAATCATTCTCAGGATGTTTTTCATTTGTAAATCTGAAACTCTCAAACAAGACTTGAAAAATGAAGGTGGGAACAGCAGTTGGTGGAGAGAGCAAAACTATTCCCTTAGGCTTATTGTGGGATGAAACAACAAATCAATTGAAAAATCACAGGGAAATTAGTCAAAGTGATAAAATGACATTAACAACATGAAGGATTAAAAGGCATATGATCATCTCAATAGATACAAAAAAAAGCACTTGAAAAAATTAAATATCCATTTCTAATAAAAACTCTCAATAAAGTAGATATAGAGGCAATGTACCTCAACATAATAAAATCCATATATGACAAACCTATATTATGTGATTTATCATCAAGCCAACATCATACACAGCGTGAAAGTTGAAAGATTTTCCTGTAAGATCAGAAACAAGGAAGGGGTGTACATGCTTGTCATTTTTATTCAGCATGATATTGGGAGTCCTCGTCAGAGCAGTTAGGCAAGAAAAAGGAATAAAAAGCATCTAATTGGAAAGGAAGAAGTGAAATTGTCACTATGTTTTAGATGATGTGAGAGATATATATATAACCCTAAAGACACCATTAAAAAAGACTCCATTAGTTAGAAATAAATTAATTCAGTAAAGTAGCAAGACACAAAATCTATATAGAAAAATCTATTACATTTCTATGTACTAATAACAAACTATCAGAAAGAAGAGTTAAGAAAATAATCCCATTTACCATTGCATTAAGAGATATAAAATACCTAGGGATAACTTTATCTAAGGACATGTAAAACCTGTGTATTGAAAACTATAAGACATTATTGAAAGAAATTGAAGATGGACTGAGGGCATTATGCTAAGTGGAATAAGTCAGATGGAAAAAGACAAAACCATATGACCTCTCTTAAATATGGAATGTATTTTTTTTTTTAAGCAAGAAAACCAAGCTCACAGATACAGAGGCTAGATTGATGACTGTCAAAGGTGGAGGTCAGGAGTTTGAGATAAATGGGTGAAGGGGGGTCAAAGGTAAGAAGACAAAAAGTATATTTTCTCTTTTTTCCACAGAATTTATCTCCACCATAAAATGGCTTGATAGTATGCTATTTGGCTAGTGTACAATTTGTATTAAATGTCAACAAGAAAAGCTTGCCACTCAGTTTTTCTTTTATTGCCTCATTAAATGTTAATCACTTTTAAAACCTAACATCTAATAATCTGAACAAAAAAAAATCACTCAACATTTTAAATAGCTAGCAAAAGAAGAACAAATGAAACCACTGGCTAAAAGTTAGATGGTAATATTATTGGGATGTGTTCTTGGTATCTGCTCCTGTTTACTATTGTGTGTAAGGCATATGTCTCTTAATAGTTCACTTCTGCAAGACTAGAAAACAAGTTTATTTTGGCCTGCTTTTTTCCTGTTTTTGGAAAAGTGTATCTTAAGAAATACAAAGGCTATTCTTTAAATGGAGTGTAATATGTTTCAATGTTCACTATCTAGAAATATGGAGTATAAATCACATGCACACAAAAGAAAATCAGGGTAAGGATACCCTGACATGTGGAGTGTGTACGGAACCACTACGTCTGCCTGAGGTCTTCAGGGTGTTACAATATTTAGGGCAGAGGGAAGAAAGATGCCATCACCAGTTTTTGTTTTTGTTTTTTTTCCTTAGAGCAAATTTTGAATGCTGTAGTTTTTCTACAGCTGTCCCTGAGATATTTCCAATTCCCCATTATTATCTGACCTCTCTTCTACCTCTGTATCTCTCTCACTGTCTTATCTCTGCAAGTTCCTGGTTTAGAGCAGTTGGCAGAAGTAGCAGGTGGAGGATATATTCATTACCATGGTGAGAGCTCGTTGCATTATATGCACAGGGTACATCTGTTTCACAGAGTACATGATCTAGAATGTACACTGCATTTCTATTGCCTCTCAGGTCACAACCTTGGGAAATCTATCTACAGGGGGGTCTGAGGCTGCATGGGCTGGGAGGGTCGTTCTACTTCATTTCCGGTAGTACTCCATAGCCTGGGCTCAGCACACCCCTGGAAAGGAATCCTAGTTTGTGTTTTCTTCAAATTTCCCTTCCTCTTTAATTCTTGTTTCCTTCTGATGACATTCTGCCCTTCCTTGCCACAAACCCTTGCAACACAGTCCATACAAGAATGCTGCCTCCTTCTTGGCTAGGGTAGAAGGCTCTTCGGAAACCACAAAGCCGCCTCTCCGGGGAACAGTAGCTTTATTAATATAATCATCATCATCATCGTGGACCAGTTACAATACACACATTGCTTTAGAAAGCAAAATAAGGACAACGTGAGGTTTGCTAGAGACGCTGCCCTTGAGGTTAGACATGTACAGTTAAATTTGAAGTCAAGTTGAGGTCACTGCTAAGGAGATTTGGAGTTGGAGGTCTGTGTGGAAAATGGTTGCCTCGTGGAAGCTATTCACTTACCAATAAAACTCATTTCGAATGATATCAGGGCAGGAAAATTTAAGGGTTTTAATCCAAAAACAGACTTGGACTTTTCGTAAAGTCTTGGTTTTATTTGGAAAGGAGGTTCTATGGTATTTAATCTTTGCTATCCATCCTCTATTTCTAAAAGAAATCCTAGAAAAAATTGAATGAGGTTTTATTGGGAAGATATGCACCATATATCTTTCGTAGGAATTTCATTGTAAACATCTAGGTAATGAGCTATACATTGTTAAAAGAATGTCAGTTTTTACTTTACTCTGAGTCCTGCTGGGCTCGTGGCTCAGATGGTAAAGAATCTGCCCGAAATGTGGGAGACCTGGGTTCAATCCCTGGGTCAGGAAGTGGAGAAGGGAATGGCTACCCACTCCAGTATTCTTGCCTGGAGAATCCCATGGACAGAGGACCCTGGTGGACTACAGTCTATGGGATTGTAGAGTCAGATATAACTGAGTGACAATCTGGGTTCCTTCAGACAAACAGAGTGTATTGGATTCCCCGTTTTAAATTGGTATTTAATTTTTAATGTTAAGTCTTTAATTTCCTCTTTGGCTGTTTCTTGGAGGTAGAGGACTAGGAGGGGAAATATGACAGACAATCCTGGCACCCTCTCTTTTCAAGTAACCACATCAGCTTGGATGCAAATGACTGGTATCAGAAGAGCCAGGCTGTGTGCTGGAGCCTTCAGGAAAGGCAGACTGCTGACATGGCAGCAGCTCCATTCCTAGCTGATTTTAGGCCCAGATAACTATCCCTTTCAGCTTAAGCGATGCTCGGCAGTAATTGACCAATACCCAGTTGGGTTGGAGCAGAGTTCTTTTGGAACCTGTTCAGACCAGCCTTGGCTGCCTGCAGGGTGCTGGGCCAAGAGCAGACTAGGTTTCTGGAGCCTGAGGTATTACACAGGCTGGAGCCAGAGGGATGGGAGTTCTCTCAGTGTTTAATAGGTTGTATTGTTGCATCTGTTGGCTGTTTAATGTATCTTTTAAGAGAAGAATTAATAACAAATGAATGAGAGTTATACAGCAGGATGAATACTAAACATCACTTCTAAAAGCTGTAAGTTCATCAGGTCGTTTCATTTTGAGAGTAGTTTGTAATCTTTTCCAGGCAGCCCCCACCCCTCATCAAGCAGTTGCTCTTGAAATATTTTCATTAAGTTGCCATTATATGGCCCTCATATGTGCCCACATCACTTCAGTCGAGTCCGACTGTTTGCAACCCTGTGGACTGTAGCCCACCAGGCTCCTCTGTCCATGGGATTCTCCAGGCAAGAATACCTGAGTGGGCTGCCATCTCGTTCTCCAGGGCATCTTCCCGACGCAGGGATGGAACCCCAGCATCTTAAGGCTCCTGCATCCGCAGGCGGGTTCTTTACCACTAGCGCCACCTGTTAGACTGAACCCGCATCTCCTGAACTGTAGCAGATTCTTCACCACTGAGCCTTGGGGAATCCCCATGAAACTCCAAGCGTTGGTCACTCCACTCTTTGCGATCCCATAGACAGTAGCCCACCGGGCTTCTCTGTCCATGGACTTCTCAAGGCAAGAATACTGGAGTAGGTAGCCATGCCCTTCTCCAGGGATCTTCCTGACCCAGGGAAGCTGGCTTTAATTGACAGAAAATGCCATTTTGAAGACATTCCATTTTTTGCAACAGAGTTGCTTACTACCAGTGCTTATTGACGGAGGCGATGGAATCTAGAGGAGGAAATGGATGAAGCCTTGCATGGTTAGATGAGGGCCACCATCTGCTCCAAGGCTGGTTTAACACCTGCATGCTTTGGGGTAAAAGACCAGTCATCTCTTCATTCTAAAGTTATTAGAAATTACTGCTATACGTATTTGGCCTCAGCGAACAATGGGAACTGATTTCTCTGGTGAGCCTTAGGAAGAGTAAGCAGTGAGATCCCAGATTGATCCTCCATGTCTTGTGGACCAGTGTATAAAATGCCCAGCTTCCCCAAGTCCCCACAAGCTGCCAGACGGTTTGTTTAGAATAAGCAGTGCAATCTTTGGTTTCTTTTAGCTGCTGTCTACAAATATTGGTATTTGAGAATGGCCCTAAAGTGACCAAAGAAAGTTGGTGAAATTCAGGTGGCTACCTTTTACCCTTCCCCCACAAAATGGTTGTGTTGAGATTATGAGGCCGGGGAATAATGGCAGGCCGGCTTCTTATTCTCTCACAGAGTATTTTTCTGCCATTGGGAAGAACTTACATAGTTAGCATGTAGAAAAATACATGGATATTAAACTAAAATATGTCTGTCTAGGGATCCATTTAGTTCCCCCCAAATAGCTCCTTTCTTTGTGAAGGTCGGTATGTTTATATATATTTTAAATGCCCCATTTGCTACACTGGTTTTAGCTTCTTGTTAGCATCACTTCTTGTTAGCCTGATGTTCTACAGCACCAGGCAGCTGGAGAAATGAAACATGTGTTGAAGAATTTATGCAGTGTCCTTAGTTCCTTTCATTAAGAGAACCAAGACTAATAAGTGCATATTATAAGTTTGGTGTGTTAAGCAGTATGTTATAGCCATGCTTGACAGGCATCTTGTTTGCATTCATATTATATATTGGGGAAACCATTGTGTTTTAAGAAACATGGCATTTTAAAATTAATATTTATACCATGCCTCCACGCAGGAAAAACTTAGTCCTCTAAAAACATGATATGTTTTAAATCCACTTGTCTCCTCCTCCTGAGGAAATAGTCCACGGGCTTTCTCCCCAAAGTAGGTAGTTTAATGTGCTCTTTATTCAGGCTGTTAGGAAGTACAGCCAAGGAAAAGCTCAGCTGCGTGGCCTCAGTTTATTCAACAATGGACCATCTCATTTCAGTCTTGTTGAGCTCACATATGGAAATTTTACTCCTCCGTTCCTCTATGCAGAACAACATGAAAACTGTCTTTCTAGTTGGTTCAGTGTTTTTGTTTATTAAAAAGCACTGACTGTCTCCAGGCTGACTCAGGGGCCTTCATTCATGTCATGAGCATCATGAAGTTGTTGACAAACATGAGGTACCCCAGGGGCTCAGCCCCTCTTGTAGGGTACAACATTAAAGTAGTCCACAGCCATATCTTGGTAGCAAGTAGTCTTTGCTCCCTTTGCCCCCACTGGGAGGAAACTCGAAGGGTGGAACAATTTAATTAATAGTTAGTGTTTTGGTAGTAAGTCTGTTGAAGATGAGAAAGGAAAATATATCTACATTTTCCCATTTTCACACTTCCTGAGCTTTGTTCAGGCTCTGTCTTTCCAAAGTGCTTACCCTGTTTTACCTTGATGCTTCAAACCTGCACGGAAAACTTCATTTCAAAAATGAGGGACCTTGCAGATTCTGAAGCATTCCAGTCTACCCGTAGCAGAGAGTGCCAAGGCTGGTTCTGCCTGGTTCTCGCTGGAAGGTCTAGCTCATGCCAGGGTCTGGAACCCAGATGGAGTGGAGATGAAGAAAAGATAGCGAACTATGATAAAAGCTGGGACCATATACAAGGAGGCTGATGATAGGAGAGACTTAAAAGTTTAAAGTGGGGTGGAAGAGCCTGGTGGGCTGCCGTCTATGGGGCTGTACAGAGTCAGACATGACTGAAGCGACTTAGCAGCAGCAGCCCATGGAAGACTGGCTCTCTTGTGGATGTTCTGTCAGAACAAGAACTGATATATCATTTTATTCCTACCACAACTCACAGTTTCTTGAGTGCTTCCCTTTTCCAGACCTTGCTAAGTGTTTTGTATCCCTTATTTGGTTTTATCTTTGCAACAACCCTGTGAGGTAAGGCCAGTCACTCTTCTTTGATAAATAAGGCTTAGTGAGGTTACCCAGCTTGTCCAAGGGCACAGTCTCAATAATAACAGAGGCAGAATTTGAATCCCTCTTTGTTTGACTCCAAAGAATGGGACTCTGCATCCTTGGCAAAGGGCAGTTGGTTGAATGCCCGAATGCAGGGCAATAGTGGGCGCTCCTATGGGCGAGTTTGGCTTAGGGCAGAAAGCTTCCCTGGTAGCTCAGTGAGTAAAGAAACCTCCTGCAAGGCGGGAGACATGGGTTCTATCCCTGGGTTGTGAAGATCTCCTGGAGGACGGCATGGCAGTCCACTCCAGTATTCTTGCCTGGAGAATCCCACGGACAGAGGAGCCTGGCGGGCTGCAGTCTGTGGGGTTGCAAAGAGTCGGACACGACTGAGCAGGTAAGCACATCACAGCACACAGAAAGCAACGGTCAGGTTGCCCAGAGACAGAGGCAGCTGGAGAGTGGCAGCAGCAGCGTTCTAAGGATGTGTCCATAGATGGGCAGCATTTGTGGCTAGAATAAATGATTTGGAATCCAGTTTTGCCTTGCTGTTTGGAGACGCAGATACTATTTGGCTCACAAGTGAGTTTGATTGGCTCCTTATTTTAAGGTACGTATATAGGACTTAGGCTGGGAGTGTCTGTAACAGTATAGTGTCATCAACATCACAGAATCCACATTGCATCCCTTTCAAAGTCCTGCTAACAAGGACCTGAACACAGGAGCCAGACGTCAGGTTCTTGAATCCCAGGTCCTCTTTGCCTGGAAGATGAAGGCTGCACGGCTTAACGGCAATTGCTGGATGGACTGCTGGATAGAGGAGGAAGTTACGTTTCAAGAATATACAGTGAGTAATAAGTGATGTGTTTTGCCCAGGAGAGGGGGTATTTTACAAAAAGTAATGACAAATATCCAGCATTGAGAAATTGTTGTTGTTCACCGGCCAGTTCAATTCAGTCACTCAGTCGTGTCTGACTCTTTTCGACCCCATGAATCGCGGGACGCCAGGCTTCCCTGTCCTTCACTACCTCCCTGAGTTTGCTAAAACTCATGTACATTGAGTCAGTGACGCCATTCAACAGAGGATGTCTCATCCTCTGTTGTCCCCTGCTCTTCTTGCCCTCAATCTTTCCCAGCATCAGGGTCTTTTCCAATGAGTCAGTTCTTTGCATCAGGTAGCCAAAGTATCAGAGCTTCAGCATCAGTCCTTTCAACGAATATTCAGGACTGATTTCCTTTAGGATTAACTGGTTTAACCTGCTTGCAATCAGTCCAAGGGACTCTCAAAAGAGTCTTCTCCATCACATTTAGAAAGCGTTAATTCTTCAGTGTTCATCCTTCTTTATGGTCCAACTCTCACATTCAGACATGACTGCTGGAAAAAGCATAGCTTTGACTAGACAGACTTTTGTCAGTAAAGTGATGTCTCTGCTTTTTAATAGACTGTCTAAGTTTGTTGAAGCTTTTCTTCTAAGAAGCAAGGATCTTTTACTTTCATGGCTGCAGTCACCATCCACAGTGATTTTGGAGCCCAAGTAAACAAAAACTGTCACCGTTTCCATTTTCCTCTCATCTGTTTGCCATGAAGTGATGGGACTGGATGCCATGATCTTAGTTTTTTGAATGTTGAGTTTTACTCCAGCTTTTTCACTCTGCTTTTTCACCTTCATCCAGAGGCTCTTTAGTTCCTCTTTGCTTGATTAGCTTATAATAAAAATGGTAGGAGACTGAAAGATGAAGAGATGCATAATCAGTCAATGACAGGCACAGACATATTATTTTTGGATTTAAAAGTTGATTAAATCTAACTAGATTTAGATTCAGGAATATATATTTTGTATACAGAAGAATGCAATGTGATCTTGAATTTTTAGAAAATCACTCTCTTGAAATCCTGAATCCCTGAAAAGGCTTTTAAAATCATATGTTATAAAAAGTATTTCAGTCCAAAAAAGGAGCTATCTGCCTAAACCTGTTGAAGCTTTCCATTTTAATCCCTTGGCATGATATTTCCACATTTATTTCCCCAACACTTTTTGTCACATTCGTGTCCAGTTCAATAACTTTCTGATCATTGAAATTTCCTATTGTGTTTGACAAGCTAAAATTTCTTATCATTGAAATCAACACTTTTCATGAGCTTGTTTCAACCTACATTTCAAGGCTCATTTCTACAGTTTCCCTATAAAAGTACATAAAACAAATAGGTCAGTTTATTGTTTTGACCTTTGTTTAAAATGCTGTTTTCACTTATAACACCTTCTCTATTTTCTTTACCTAGCAGATTGACAATTGGGAGTGTAAAATTGATGGCCTAAGCTTAGAAACCATAGCAGGCAGCAAACAAGGCGTAAGTTGGCTTGGAAAGTAGCTGAAACTACAGATAGCAGTCATCTTGAGAGGGGCTGAAGTAAAGGGGTCCGTGTGTTGCCTGTGGAGAAACACTGGGACAGATCTTGGTCCACTGGGTCAGAAAGTGGGAGGGAATAAATCAGCACCTTGGATAGCTCCCGGGACTACAAGTCTGAGAGCTGATAGGATGCTGAAATTTGAGTTGTAGACCTACTCAGCTGCAGGCCCTTTTTCGTAAAGAAGCCACTCTCTTTTTCTCCCAAGCTTGCCAACTATAGATTTGGAGAGTCCTTCTAGTATTGCCCCATCTTCTGGTC
This sequence comes from Madoqua kirkii, assembly GCA_006408675.1. Taxonomy (NCBI): domain Eukaryota; kingdom Metazoa; phylum Chordata; class Mammalia; order Artiodactyla; family Bovidae; genus Madoqua; species Madoqua kirkii. The sequence goes on along the minus strand of SJYC01150982.1, from coordinate 41,571 downwards.
TGACTTGTGCCTTACTCATTCACATGGGGTTCTGATCATTTAAGAGTTACTTCATTGCCTGAGTCATTCTCTGGGGACTTTTTCTTGGGAGTAGATACTGGAACTAGGCTCCTGATAAGCCCCCTCGTGTCTAAGCATTTTCCTTTTTATGGATGACATTTCATTATCCTGCCAGCATTGTTCATCAGTTAAAATGTTGCCCATCTTTGGAGGCTAAGCCCAGTCTCACCTTTGCTTTGACATCTCCACTGACCAAAAACCCCATGGAGAGAGAAGCCTGGTGGGCTACAGTGCACAGAGTCACAAAGAGTCGGAAGAGTCGGATGTGACTTAGCAACTAAATAGCAACAACTCCACTGACCAGTGCAATATGAAAGGAACTCCCCTTCGTCTGACTAGAGCATTTTGTAGTCTGCAATACTCATTTCAGTATTAGTATGTTATCTTTTATAAACTGTCTTTTAATCTTCTTATGTTAATCTGCTTATTGCTTCCTCTCTTTCCTTGAGCTATAGTTTCTACATTTGTAAGTGGGAAAATTACATATAATAACCAGGAAAATTAAGGGAGAAGTAGACACTCGATCACTTGATACAGAGTAAGAAGCTCAATTCTTTTGATGCCTTTTTTTTTTTCCTTCTCACACAGATGTAGCTCTTCTGTTTTCACTCAGAAGTTCCTGATGGTTTTAAAAGTACCTCCCGTATAGATTTTCCACCAGGTGCTGACAGTGGGTCTTTGATCATGGTGAAGGATTTATCTTCTGGTGATGCGTCTTTCTTGTTGTTAGGTCGCTTAGTTGTGTCCAACTCTTTGGCAACCTCATGGTCTGTAGTCCACCACGCTCCTCTGTTGATGGGATTTCCCAGGCAACAGTACTAGAGTGCTTGCCATTTCTTCCTTCAGGGGATATTCCCAACCAAGGGATTGAACCCAAGTCTCTTATGTTGGCAGGTGGATTCTCTACCACTGAACCACCACTTCTACTTTTTCCTAAAATGGGCTTTTTTCTTCAGTATAAAACTGAGTGTTGCTATAGTCAACATGTAAGAAACAGACCTTTAAGCTTTGTGCTTATGTTTTTGGGGAGCAGGGTAACATTGATCTTTTTGTTCTTGCTTCCTTTATTTCTAGAGAGTCATCTTATCAGGCCCCTAATAGACTATAGTCCACTAGATATCCAAGAAAATGGGATGCCCGCAGCAAGCCCAGAGCCCTTAACATACACAGGGGGCAGTGTTTCCATGTCTTGCAAGGGGCTGATTCTCAGAGACTACTAAGAGAGGGTGGGTGGGAGGAAGTCTCAGTGGAATAAGCCTGAATATTTATGAAAGAAAACCAAAGCATTTTAGCTGGGCTTCCATTCCTTTAAACAATACCAGTCACAGAAATGTGGTTTCATAGTCATTTAAAATACAGTTTACAGAGGAATTAAGCTAAATCACTTAAGCTCTCTGAGCAGCTGGGCTCCCCAGCTTCCTTGCTGAGATCTGCTTGCCGAGCATCTCCTTTGAAATCTGCAGCTCCGTCAAGACAGGGCTGTTGATCTCTGAGCTGCTTGCTTTATCTTGTCCAGTCTTCTCAGGTAATGCAAGAACAGTGGAAAATATTTGGATAGAAGCACACATTCTTGCCCCGTGTCTTCGTGTTTTAAGGGACGCTATTCTCATGAGGTTGAGTGAAGATCTGATAACGAGTTAAGGTCATGCACTTCATATCGTGAGTGCTTACGTAAGCCCTCGTGTGATTCCCAGAATGGCTCCATGCATTTTGAGAAGACACGTCAGGGCTTCTGCCTTCCATGAGAGTAAGCAGGCACTCAAAACCTTCCACAGTTTGCCTGCCTGACTCCCCTTAATTCCCTTGTGTGAGCTCTTGGCTCCAGCTAGTCTGTTCTCTTGACTCAAGCCAACGTATATTCCTGTGCCTGTGACTGTGGTCTTGCTAGTCCCTGCTCCTCAGATGCTTTTCCATCTGTTTTATAGTTTTTCCCAATGCTGCTCCTTCTGTTGCTCAAAGCCCAAGACCTGTCTCCTCACATGGGTGTCCTAGCCTCCTCGAGTCCAGGTGCTTGCCTTGTTCTCTGGCTTTCCATGACTGTGTCAGTTTGGTCCTTGTTCTGTGAATTCTTAACTAGAATGTAGTCTACTTGAGGAAAAAATGTGTCTTATTTGACTTTTTGCCCTAGGAGGTGTTTTATCTATTCAGCACTCAGCAAATATGGTTTAACAGGATTATCAGATGGAGAATTAGAAAATCATAGGGGAATTGATTCAGTTTTTTAAAAAACAAGATATGCTTAGCATAAAGAGTAAAAAACAAGGAATGAAAACAGTCTTGAAAAATAGGCAAGTAAAAAAATTCAACTAAATGTGATATGGAGATTTTTGTAGTGGTTGAATATACCTTACTTTCTATAATTTATATGTTAATAAATAGAAAATACAATTCAGTTAAACAGTCTATGAGAGTTTTGTTTAAGGAAGGAAATCACAAAACGTTCTCCAGCCTTGTTACAGTAGCCCCCTGCAGGGTGAGGATGTTTCTGAAACTTCTGAAGCTTTAGTATGAATGTATGTGCTTCTGTGTATAGTTTCATAAAACAATGAAAGTGTTTTTATTGGTCTCTCGTGGAGAATTCTACATTTCAACCTAAAAGCAAGCATTTAGCACTCAAATAATGATCTATAAGGAGATTTGGCATCTACTACGTGAAAGTGTTAAGTTGCTCAGTTATGTCCGACCCTTTGTGACCCCATGGACTATAGCCCACCAGGCTCCTCTACTCATGGGGTTTTCTAGGCAAGAATACTGGAGTGGGGTTGCCATCCCTTCTCCTGGGGAATCTTCCCGACCTAGGGATCAAACCTGGGTCTCCTACAGTGCAGGTGGATTCTTTACCATCTGAACCACCAGGGAAGCCCAGCATCTACTATATTATAAACTTAAATATCTAATATTTTAAAACCTTAGTTGGCACTGCCAATGAGATAATTGAAAGAGTTTGGGGGAAAATAGCATAGGCTTTTGTCTCTGAAACCAATTAAAACAACTGACCTGTGGGGTTCCTACAGAAAGAAGTAGTATGGCAAATGGTCAAATAACTCCTCAACTCTGATGTTTCTAGCAATTTTCCAGCTGATCTGAAGAATTTAGGCCAGTGACTTGGCCTCTTTCAGGAGGTGAAAGGTTTGCTCTCGCACCCAGATACAAGAGGAGATACTTGAGAGTTCTTCAGCAGGCCCAGAATCTAGGATTCCTGGGTGTGAATCTGCTATCTGTCTTTTAAAGAGTCTGCTTTCTGCAGGGGACACCCAGTGAGCAGTGCTGGAAAATTAGCATTCTGCATTAGCCGGAGTCACTAGTAAAATGTACCTTGGTAAACGTGACCTGGACCTTTGAAGGAAGGCAGATGCCTACTTTTAAGACAAGACTCCATTACAAGGCAGGGAGTAGAGGTTGAAGGAAGGCCGATGGCACTGCAAGGACAAAAATGAAACAGCAGGGCTTAGCTCTCCAGTGTCTGTACTGGGGCTCTTCCTGGAAGAGAAAGAAAGGGGATGATGCAAAGAATGATGAAATGCCCAAGAGACTTGAGATAAAAACAGTTCTCAATGAAAGAGGAAGAATGGCAGGACAAAGGTTCATGAGGAGGAGGCGGGGGAACAAACCACACAGTGAGCCCACCCGAAAACTGCAGGCATGGGGGGTGGGGCACTTGAGTTCTAAGTATATTCACTTGAATTTTCCAGCAGGATGAGGACCTTTTCCAGCCAGATCGTTGGCTGTAAGAACCTCACCGTTGCAGATCCCATGTAAGACGCAGATCTGTTCAGATTCGGTTGGTTACGCTGCTGTTTTAACTGTTTAGTCACTAAGTCGTGTCCAGCTCTTTGCGACCGCATGAACTGTAGTCTGCACAGGCTCCTCTGCCCATGGGATTCTCCAGGCAAGAATACTGGAGTGGGTTGCCCTCCTCCAGGGGACCTTCCCAACCCAGGGACTGAAGGCGCATATCCTGTGTTGGCAGGCAGATTCTTTACCACTGAGCCACCGGAGAAGCCCATTCACGTCTACATAATGTCTATGGAGCTGCTTCTGCCTGCCTTCCTGTGCAGGAGCTGGGGGCCTCAGGGTGGATAACACTGACATTCTCTGTTCTCCTGGAATGGGAAGGAATTTGGATGCTGAGCCATTTTGGATGTTGAACAAAAGAGCAAGGAGAAAGACCAGAAACTGGGAGAAGCAGAGGTGCAGCTTTGTAAATATAAATAAGTCACAGTACTCTCTCATCTAACCTTGACCCCCAACCCCGGCCATAGCTTCTAGTTGCCTTGAAATCAAGCGTAAGCTCCTTACCTTGTCCTTCAAGGCCTGCAGTATCTCAGAGTCCTTGAGTCATCTCTCTCTTGCTCACCACCACCCATCTTCACTGGCGTCTGCTCTGTTCCTCTGGATGCACCAAGCCTTTGACCTGATTCAGTGCACCCAACATGCCCTTTCTCCAGCTCATGTTCATCCTTAGTCAGGTCGTGTCAGGACAGGTGATCTCGCCCAAGTGTTGGGTAGAGCTGGGACTCAGCCACCAGCTAGACTTATGGGAACCAGACTCAGAAGATAAAGCAGGCAACCAAGACTGGACAGGCCTACAGCTGTCAAAAATTGGGTCTGGGCTGGGGTCTTGAAGCTGGGGATAGCTCACAGGTTAGAAGTTTGAACTTGTTGGTGACCAAGGCAAAGAGAACTGAAGCCAGAAGTGAAACAGGAAAGAACACTCTAAAGAGAATTTGAATGAGCACCAGAATGGGTGAGAAATGGCTACCCACTCCAGTACTCTTGCCTGGAGAATCCCGTGGACAGAGGAGCCTGGCGGGCTACAGTCCATGGGGTCGCAAAGAGTCGGACACAGCTGAGCATGCAGCGGGGCCTGGAGGCCTGGTTAGAACCAGTTTGCTGGTCTTAGCTTTGACTTTCCCTCAAGATGCCATGTGGCGTGGATGCTGCTGGCCTAGGTTCTCTTTGAGAACCAATTGTCTAAAGAGAGAGAGAAAGAACCCCTAAGAGAAATTAGAAAATGTATGTGTATCGCTAATGTGTCCGGGCCTCTGAAACCAGTAACAGTTATCTGTAAGGAAGCCTCAGAGGTTTTAAAGGGTAGCCCGCATCTCTAGGACAAATTCCATGAACTGGTAATCCAAGCTATTTGTAAGGCTTCTCATTTAGCACTTAGCATTTGAGAATCCTGATGTGGAGTAAGGAGGAGAAAGGCAGTTGTAGATCAGAAGTGTGGCTTGTTTTGCTCCGTACCCCATAGCGTGGGCACGTGTGCCTGTGGGTGACGCTGATTCTGTTCTGTTCAGGCTGTGCCACTCTGGGGTTCAGGCTGGGACGTGCATCTTACCTCTTCTTGTGAAGAGGGCATGGGGCTTCCCTGGTGGCTCAGTGGTAAAGAACCACCTGCTAATTCAGGAGATGTGGGTTCAACCTCTGATTCGGGAAGATCCCCTGGAAAAGGAAAGGGCACCCCACTCTGGTATGTTTGCCTGGAGAATGCCATGATGGAGGAGCCTGGCGGGCTACAACAGCCCATGGGTCACAAAGAGTCAGAAACGACTTAGCAACTGAACAGCAACAAAGAGGGTGTTGTAATGAGACGAGTCTTGTTTTGGTCTCGTGAATGTTCTTCCACGAGAAGGGTCTCCCTCAAGGCAGGTCTCCAGCTGATGGAACTGCCTCACCAGGTACGCATCTTTCCCCGCACCCTCGCCCCGCCCTCTGCTGTGTGGGGCAAGGGGTCAGCTAGCTTTGGAGGCTGGAGCAGGAGAGACGGCCTTTGTCTGTGTCTAGACTTTCATTAGCACCAGCCCTGATCAGAGGCTAACATCCCACAGATGTTGCCCTTCCTCTGCCTTTGGATCGGCTTCTAAAGAGTGGGAGGATCATCCTGAGGGCAGGAGATGTGTGGCGCACGGACTCAGTTGGACTTCCTGTGTGTTAATGCTGTGGCCGTGGCTTGGTTTCACGCATCCTTGGAAATAGCTACTCCCCCGTGTTCACGAAATGGGAACCAACTTTTGCCAAGTGGAAGACAGGCCATTTCCTTTGGCTCAAGCTGTATTCCCATTAACAAAGACAGTCTATTAATATGTTTATATGGACCCTTTCATTTGGTTTTGTTCCCCTGGGGTGAGCTAGCATCTCTGTCATGATTTGCATCTCTGTTTAGGCGTCAGAGCCCACTCATCCTGAGTGGGAAAAGCGGATGTTGGTATGGTTGTATATTCAGGTTCCTAGAGGATATTGCTTGTGACTTCTTTTTAAGTTGAACCTTGACTTTTATAAACTGACCTTTGCCTCCAAGATAGGTGGTTATGATGTGAAAACTTGAAAGGGAGGGATTGAAAAGTCTTCATAAAGGATGAAAAGTCTTCCCAGTTACTGAAAAGTCTTCATAAAGGATGCCGAGGGTCTTCCCAGGTGGTGCAGTGGTAAAGAATCCCGCCCATGCAGGAGGTTCGGGAGACATGGGTTCTATCCCTGGGTGGGGAAGATCCCCAGAGGAGAGCATGGCGACCCACTGCAGTATTCTTGCCTGGGAAACCCCATGGATAGAGGAGCCTGGTGGGCTATAGTTCATGGGGTCTCAGAAGAGTCAGACATGACTGAGATAACAGTAACAAAGGGATGCCAGGCATGGCCAAGGTGCAGAATTAAGGAAACACTGTCCTAGCCGATCTTCGGGGTAATGGGTTTGCTTTCACTCTCTTCCCTAGTAAAGGGATGGTTTATTAGTTCAGTGTGCTTCCTGAAATTTCTCACACCAGAGCAACAATATCTGTGTGGTATGCTTGGGTAGAGGGAGATGGTACTCCCATTTTCATCCCAGACTGCAGAGGTCAGTAGCCCCCAACACACCAGCAAGTCACACATTAGCCTACAAGCTCTGATCTTGGGTGAAATCATACAGTGTATCCACATGCCAGCCTTTCAGCTCTGACTGTGTCAGGGCCCAAACTATAGATACTAGCAAGGCAGCCCTGCATCGATAGGTAGGTAGGCTGATGGAAGCAGCTGACCTGTCACTCCTGGAAAAAAACAAATCAAGGCACATACCATCTTATGGGTGCCATATGCCGCTTTTTCATTTCTTTAACCCACCAGGAAGCACCGAGCCAGCTCTAGCAACTGGATAAGATGGAGCTGCAGGTTTTGTTCATGGTGTTATTATATCTTTTCATGAGAACTTACCTGGTTATTTATTTTATTCTATTGCTTTTTAGTTCTTTTTATAAGCCACTTGAAATCCTTTTTGTGGGTTGTGGAGAAAAGAGGGAGCAAATAATGGGGAAGAAAAACGCTCAGAACACACGTCTTGCCCATACTGGGTCATTTGTATCATCAGTTCTGTATGCAGACAGCATATTTTCACCTATGAATAAAATTGGCAACCAAACATGGTGTTAGTCATAATATAAAATGGTGTTCATTTTTAAATGTGATGATCCGTCTGCAAGATGAGAATAGTTACCCTTTAGAAAACAGCGTATGGTCAAATTAGTTAATGTTGGACAAGCGTTTCTAAACGAAGATACCTTACAGTTTATGAGCGGCCCTGCTGGTGTGCAGTGTGAGAATAAAGTTGGCCTCTGAGGACTTGGCATTTGCAGTAATTCCTCTTTTCCTTAAATTCCTGGTGAGATCTACTCCGTGTTCTCTCTGCTGGTGCTGGCTGTGTTTCCCTGAGGCACGTGATTTTGTAGCCAGTGGTAGTCTTGCCAAGCATCCAGAAGTCTGGGGATCACGCCTTTGAAGGGAAGCACAGCAAAGAAAATCACCCAGGTACTTCTTTTAAAGTAAACTCGCTTGTTTTCTTTTTCACCCAAATGAGATTTTTGATTCGAGGAAACATTTTACAGCATTTCGTTTTCTCCTTCTTCACCTTCCAAGACACACTGACCCCGAAGCAAGTGATCTCACTTACAGACTAAATGAGACAGGTTTGTGGACTATGTTGTCGTTTCCTCCCGTGTTAGATAGTTAAGCTCTTAGTTCAGAAAGCATGAGATGCTGGTGCAGTCGCAAAGAGCACACACATAATCACAATGGGCAACAGAAGAGCAGCTGTCATTCATCGAACACTCACACCAGAAGCCTAACACATGTGTCTCCAGTACAGAGATTCTGACAGGTGTTTACAGATCAGGCACAGAGCATCAGGAAGGTGTAACTCACAGGCATAGTCACATAGCTGTGAAGAGTTGCAGTGCTGGAATTTGAACCTAGGTGTATCTCCAAAGCTTCCCAGGTGGCTCCGTGGTGAAGAACCCACCTGCCAATTCAGGAGATGCAAGAGATGCAGGTTTAATCCCTGGATTAAGAAGATTCCCTCGAGAAGGATATGGTTACCCACTCCAGTATTCTTGGCTGGGAAATCCCATGGACAAAAGAGCCTGGTGGGCTACAGTCCATGGGGTAGCAAAATAGTTGGACGTGACCGAGAGACTAACAAACATATCTCCAAAGCTTTTATTTTTCTATTTAATTTGTATTTTAACAACCCTGATTATTAATGAGTATGTATTATTTCTATACACCTATTAAAAAGCTACTTTTGTGACTATTTATTGAGCACTAGGGGCTTCCCTGATAGCTCAGTTGATAAAGAATCTCCCTGCAATGCAGGCAACCCCAGTTCAGTTCCTGGTTCAGGAAGATCTGCTGGAGAAGGGATAGGCTACCTAACGAAGATACCTTACAGTTTATGAGCGGCCCTGCTGGTGTGCAGTGTGAGAATAAAGTTGGCCTCTGAGGACTTGGCATTTGCAGTAATTCCTCTTTTCCTTAAATTCCTGGTGAGATCTACTCCGTGTTCTCTCTGCTGGTGCTGGCTGTGTTTCCCTGAGGCACGTGATTTTGTAGCCAGTGGTAGTCTTGCTCAAGCATCCAGAAGTCTGGGGATCACGCCTTTGAAGGGAAGCACAGCAAAGAAAATCACCCAGGTACTTCTTTTAAAGTAAACTCGCTTGTTTTCTTTTTCACCCAAATGAGATTTTTGATTCGAGGAAACATTTTACAGCATTTCGTTTTCTCCTTCTTCACCTTCCAAGACACACTGACCCCGAAGCAAGTGATCTCACTTACAGACTAAATGAGACAGGTTTGTGGACTATGTTGTCGTTTCCTCCCGTGTTAGATAGTTAAGCTCTTAGTTCAGAAAGCATGAGATGCTGGTGCAGTCGCAAAGAGCACACACATAATCACAATGGGCAACAGAAGAGCAGCTGTCATTCATCGAACACTCACACCAGAAGCCTAACACATGTGTCTCCAGTACAGAGATTCTGACAGGTGTTTACAGATCAGGCACAGAGCATCAGGAAGGTGTAACTCACAGGCATAGTCACATAGCTGTGAAGAGTTGCAGTGCTGGAATTTGAACCTAGGTGTATCTCCAAAGCTTCCCAGGTGGCTCCGTGGTGAAGAACCCACCTGCCAATTCAGGAGATGCAAGAGATGCAGGTTTAATCCCTGGATTAAGAAGATTCCCTCGAGAAGGATATGGTTACCCACTCCAGTATTCTTGGCTGGGAAATCCCATGGACAAAAGAGCCTGGTGGGCTACAGTCCATGGGGTAGCAAAATAGTTGGACGTGACCGAGAGACTAACAAACATATCTCCAAAGCTTTTATTTTTCTATTTAATTTGTATTTTAACAACCCTGATTATTAATGAGTATGTATTATTTCTATACACCTATTAAAAAGCTACTTTTGTGACTATTTATTGAGCACTAGGGGCTTCCCTGATAGCTCAGTTGATAAAGAATCTCCCTGCAATGCAGGCAACCCCAGTTCAGTTCCTGGTTCAGGAAGATCTGCTGGAGAAGGGATAGGCTACCCGCTCCAGTATTCTTGGGGTTCCCTTATGGCTCAGCTCCTGCAATGCAGGAGACCTGGGCTCAATCCTTGGGTTGGGAAGATCCCTGGAGAAGGGAAAGGCTACCCACTCCAGAGAATTCCATGGACTGTATACTAAGAGGAGCCACATTCCAGAGGAGCTGGAATATACCGAATGATCCTTTTATACCGAATGATCCTTTTATTCCCTGGTGACTGAAATTATATGAACCGATCTGCTTGAGAAACTTTTGAAATATTCAGTGTGTATTCCTGAGTGCCTGCTGTCTGCCAGGCTCCGGCAGCTCATAGTCTAGGAAGATCGGAACATTCGTAGAATACAATTCCCTTTTGTCAATGAAATGAAATCAGAAATGTTTTCTTCTAAAGGCGGTAAAATTAGACACGATAAATCCCATGAACAGAGTCAGAATGTTTTTTCTTGTCTGCTTTCCAATTAGGTTAGACTATTTCTTTGCCTCAGTTGGCGTGATGTGTCAGTAAAAAGGACACCCCCCCACACTCCAGCTCACAGGCAGAGAAACAAACCACGCTTGGTAGTCTGTTCATTGGTGTGAGTTCAGTAACAGAAGCAAGCTCGCCAAAATGAAGGGAGATTGGTTTGCCTTAGAGTAAGTAGCCAGTCGTCCCCACTCTAAGAATCTGTGGGCTTGGAATCTTTGAGAACTGATCTGTCTCAGGGATTATATGCTCTGTACTACAGCATTATCTTCGAACTGCCTAACAAAGAACATTAAAAGTCATACTGGTCCCCATATTTTAAATATTTATTTAACAAGAAGCAAGCCACAGATGGAAATGCTTCTAACTAAAAATTATCTTCCTCAAGTATAAAAACATTTCTCAAAATCGAATATTTCCCATATAAAGTCAGTTAGCTGTGGGCTTGGGGACTTTATTTCTATTGCCAATAAAAGCTTCTGATTGCCCAAAGCTTTTCTTTGCCTTAAAATTGAAACTGGAGTATGTAAGCGGAGCTTAAATATGAGGAGGAAAAAACTGGCTTAAATTATGTGAATTTCAGAAATATCACTCTGTGTTTATTTGCACAGTTCCCTTTAAAGGGGGAACTTTGTTTAATATTTGAATCTGTTTATTTGTAGAAACCGTAGAATAATCAGCAGACATTTGTGTTCTATTTGAAATACGTTGTTATCTGTTTTTCTTTTCTAAGGGTCTACTTTTCCTGTGTCTTACAGTAGAGTATTTAATACTTGAACGTTTAGAAACAGCTACGATTTCACAGTTACCTTCAACATGCAAGTATCAATCATTTTCCGAGACTTGTCTCTACTCTTCCTGTGAACCTTTTCCTCTTTTAAACCCAGTTTTACTGCTTTGCCCCCTTTTAGATACTGCACGCTACAGAAAACAACCAGCAGAGGGCGCCGCTGGCTTACTTTTTAAAGACACTGCTGGCTGGCCATTTTCAGTACTCTTAAAAACACACATGGAAATTGTTTTTCTTCAGTCAGAGCAATCGGAATTGCTCTAAGACTGTCTTAGAGTTGTCAAACTTGTTTTTTCGTGTCTTCTGCCATCTCATCTCCCCTAAAGCATTAATAAAACTGGGCAATTTGTTTCTCTCACACATCTATGGAGCCCTTTGCTGACCCACACGGCAAGGATGAGCGCAGGGCAACCGGTGTGATTATCTAATTTTTCCATCAGCTCCAGGTGCTTATGTGAACGTTCTATTCATAGAGAGCCAAAAGAAGGGGAAAATAAAAACCTGTTTACACTTTCCCTTTCCAACTGCCTTGCCAGTTATCCCCTGACCTGGTACAATGACAAGGAAATAATCCGTGCACCTTGGCCATCAGGGGGTGTGGACTGGGGAGGTGAGGGCAATCACAGGCTTGGTGGGGAGAAGTCCGTGGGAGGGGAGCAGGATCTTAGAGACCCCCAGTTAGTGTTTCTTCCCAGGTGCCCCTTCTGCACTCTGTCCATGCTCCGAAGTGCTCTGGGACAGGACCTTTCCACCACCTCCATCCTTTGAGATGAGCTGACAGCCCCTCAGTATTTTATAAACTGCTGTGCAAACACAGTTTCAAGTCAAAAGTTCTAGCCAACTCTCACCCGAGCCCCCTTCCAAAGAAAACGCTCTACCTAAGCTTTTCCGACCAAGAAATCATAGAACCTCCCACACTGATGCGAGGACCTTCTGGAGAACCTCCTCTGGCCCCAGCCACTCAGGAACTTAAACAAGTTGAGGCGTCGTGGTGAAACAGGAACTCTCACACTGCCCCGGTAAACCCCTCTGCGGTGTCCACCTTCACGGCGGGCATCGGCGAGTGTCCAAACACCCTGATAAAGTTCTCGGTGAACCCGAACTCCCCTTAATGTGGTTTTTCTTCGCCATGTGGGCGCTGGGACGCACTGTCCTTCATAGCTGGTAGGTGCCACTTTTGGCTGGCCCCGTGTCGGCCAGCCTTCCACAGGATGAAAAATGTCTTCCATTAGCTAATGGCTGTGTTCTCCGAGAAGCATCCTGGCCTGGGGCTGTGGGAGAGCATCAATCAAGTCTCTTAGATGAGGCCTCGGAGGACCAAGGGAAATTTGTATAATCCTGAACTGTAAACATGGGACCAGTGGTTGAGGTTTTGGATTTGCACAACATTTAAAAATGTCTGTTTGCGTATCTAAAGCAAACCTTTATTTTAAAGAGAAGCTGGGGCCCAAGAGCCTCTCTGGGTGGCCTTCAGAGGTCAATTGACCTTTCTGCCTCCATTTCCCTTTCTTCAAATCAGGAAAACACACACACACACACACACACACACAAAATAACCCCTTACTTTTCTCTTTTGCAGGAGAATCAATCTAAACTAACTCCCAGGGAGCGGTCATTAGACTAGTTTTCACCAGCCAGATTTTCTTTGTGCCTCTGTGGATCATGGTACCTATCCTCTGCCTTCAGTGTAAGAGTCCCCAGTGCTGGCTCCCTGGTGTTCCTTTTTGCCTGTGGGCTTGTAGTTTTCCTTTCCGTTATTTCCTTTCTTGGCATCCTCTTCTCTCACCCACTGACCAGGAAGACGGGCTGGGGCATTCTCACCCTTCCTGGTGGAGACTAAACAGCTTCAGGTTCGTGAGGGAAATGATGAAGGTGCGGATGCAGAAAGTCAGGAGCAGAGTGTGGGCCTGTCTTCTAGCAGTTGCCTCTTTTTTTTTTGTCGTGGTTTGTTGCTGTTGGCACCTTTAAAAGTAGTCAGGCTGAAAAAATTCTTTAGGAAAAAGAAGGAACTGACTTCCTAGAGGTGAAGCGAAGTTTCTGAGGCCTTGGGGGACATTTATGTAGCACTGACTTTTCTCTATGCTCCTTCACGTTGCTTATTTGAAATTCTTTATTGTCGGGACAGAGTTTTTGTTTGCCATCTCACCATTCTCATTTTTTTTTTCCTTTAAGCAAATATCATAGATGTTTTCGTATGGGGGACAAGCCAAGAATTCCTTGAGTTCAGGCCTTTCCCATCTCAACAGGCAATGTACCAGAATTTAAATCTTGTGAGATCTTCTTAAAGAGACTACTCTGAGAAACTTTTTACTGTAACCTTCAAAGACCAAAATGGTGGGGCCCTGAGAAACCTGTTACTCCTGCGTGGTGCAGGCAACCCAGAAATATACATGAAATGAAAATTTAATTACACCAGGCTGATTTTTTTCTCGATCATAAACTTAGATGTTTATATAAGGCCATACATTATTATTTAATTAGCAATTAATCCTACCAAAATATCTAAATGATATTTTCTACAAGTTACACCATCCCAAAGAAGTAAAATAAAATCCAGACTTGGAATTTGATTACTGACCCAGTGTCATCGACCTAGAGTTTTTCCCCCAAAGAAAGGGAAGGAGCTGGTTCTGGGTTGTCTAGTTAGAAATAGGCAGCCCATGGTAATGTCAGCTCTAAATGTCATGTGATTGCTATCCTGTTTTCATAAAAAGATGACATTTTTAGAAAACTTTTTATAAATATAAGAATTTCCACAAATATAGGGTTAATTAGGTCTTATCTTCATATGTCTGGTTTCATATTTGTAAACATTTAACAGCTTCTTTGCATAGCCAGCACTTCATAGGAAAACATGTAAAACAAAGTAAAGGAAAAAATTATGACAGTTACTAGAAAAACTGCAATGGCCCATTGTCTTCATTCTGAGAAATAACTGGGCTCCAGGCAAGAGTCTGATAATCCACCACCTAAGGAACAAACTGAAAGTTGGCCTTAAGCTCAACATTCAGAAAACGAAGATCATGGCATCTGGTCCCATCATTTCATGGGAAATAGATGGGGAAACAGTGGAAACAGTGTCAGACTTTATTTTGGTGGGCTCCAAAATCACTGCAGATGGTGACTGCAGCCATGAAATTAAAAGACACTTCCTCCTTGGAAGAAAAGTTATGACCAACCTAGATAGTATATTCAAAAGCAGAGACATGACTTTGTCGACAAAGGTCCGTCTAGTCAAGGCTATGGTTTTTCCAGTGGTCATTAAGACACTTCCTCCTTGGAAGAAAAGTTATGACCAACCTAGATAGTATATTCAAAAGCAGAGACATGACTTTGTCGACAAAGGTCCGTCTAGTCAAGGCTATGGTTTTTCCAGTGGTCATGTATGGATGTGAGAGTTGAACTGTGAAGAAGGCTGAGTGCCGAAGAATTAATGCTTTTGAACTGTGTTGTTGGAGAAGACTCTTGAGAGTCCCTTGGACTGGAAGGAGATCCAACCAGTCCATTCTGAAAGAGATCAACCCTGGGATTTCTTTGGAAAGGATGATGCTAAAGCTGAAACTCCAGTACTTTGGCCACCTCATGCAAAGAGTAGACTCATTGGAAAAGACTCTGATGCTGGGAGGGATTGGGGTCAGGAGGAGAAGGGGATGACAGAGGATGAGATGGCTGGATGGCATCTCTGACTCGATGGAGGTGAGTCTGAGTGAACTCCGGGAGTTGGTGATGGACAGGGAGGCCTGGTGTGCTGTGATTCATGGGGTCACAGAGAGTCGGACACGACTGAGTGACTGACTGACCTGAACTGAACTAATGACCTCTTTGTGTGAGTCTTTGGTAGCAAGGTTAAGAATCTGGGTTTGACATTAAGACAGTGAAAAATCAATATGAAAACTGGCATGTTCTTCTCTTATATAATTTGGGGAAAAGCACTAAGTGAGAACAGGGAAGATGTAGTTATGTTTTTAACAAGAAATATTTAGGAGCATTGTTTAGGAACGGAAAGAGCTCTCAATGGCCAAAGCTTTCTGGAAAAATTTGAGCAACACCGAAAAAAAAAAATCATTGGATTGGATTGGATTCATAACTCAAAGTTGAGTATGAGATTATCATTCAAAGTATAAGATAGGTATTCACAAATCCATAATGATATAAATAAATGATGGAATAACTAATTAGCATAGACAAGTCTCTCATACGAAAGGACCCCAAATAATTTATGTAGACCCTACATCTTCAGGGAAGTAGATTGTAGCTCCTCACTCATTGTGGGTTACCTTGAACTTCCTTCCAAGGAGTAAACTGTGGAAGGTGCATGGTGGGGTGGGTGGAATATCCCAGCACCAACAGTGATAAATATATTGATCACATGTACGCCAACTGTGGCAGTATGGGATTGTCACTTTATTTCTGTGGGCCTCCTCACCCAAACACAGTAATCCCGAGGTGGTATTGGTGTCCGTCCCTCGGTCGTGTCCGACTCTGCAGCTCCATGAACTGCAGCACGCCAGGCTTCCCTGTCCTTCACCGTCTCCTTGGGTTTGCTCAAACTCATGTCCATAAAGTAGTAAGTCCTGGGGTAAATTCCCGAGGTAATCATGAGAAAAACTTCCAACAGGTTCCGCATCCTCCAAAATACCAGAGCAGTATTCCTCCAGATTTTCAGGGTTATTAAAAACGAAAGTCTGTGAAACTGCCATGGTCTGAGGGAGCCTCAGGAGACTAATGTATTTCCTAACTCTTGGTTGATTTTTTAAAATCAATTAACTTTAATTGGAGGCTAATTACTTTACAATATTACAGTACAATATTGGCCACATATTGACTTGAATCAGCCACGGGTGCACACGCGTCCCCCCATCCTGAACTCCCCCCTCTCACCTCCCTCCGTACCCCATCCCTCTGGGTTTTCCCAGTGCACTGGCTTTGAGTGCCCTGCTTCATGCATCGAACTTGCCCTGGCCATCTGTTTCACACCTGGTAATATGCATGTTTCAGTGCTATTCTCTCAGATCATCCCACCCCTGTCTTCTCCCACAGAGTCCAAAAGTCTGTTCTTATATCTGTGTCTCTTTTGCTGACTTGCATATAAGGTTGTTGTTACTGTCTTTCTAAATTCCATATACATGCATTAATGTACTGTATTGGTGTTTCTCTTTATGGCTTACTTCACTCTGTGTAATAGGTTCCAGCTTCATCCACCTCATTAGAACGAACTCAAATGTGCTCTTTTTTTATAGCTGAGTAATATTCCATTGTGTATATGTACCACAAGTTCCTTATCCATTCATCCTCCAGGTCATGTTTCAGTGCTATTCTCTCAGATCATCCCACCCCTGTCTTCTCCCACAGAGTCCAAAAGTCTGTTCTTATATCTGTGTCTCTTTTGCTGACTTGCATATAAGGTTGTTGTTACTGTCTTTCTAAATTCCATATACATGCATTAATGTACTGTATTGGTGTTTCTCTTTATGGCTTACTTCACTCTGTGTAATAGGTTCCAGCTTCATCCACCTCATTAGAACGAACTCAAATGTGCTCTTTTTTTATAGCTGAGTAATATTCCATTGTGTATATGTACCACAAGTTCCTTATCCATTCATCCTCCAGGGGACATCTCGGTTGCTTCCATGTCCTGGCTATTATAAACAGTGCTGCGATGAACATTGGGGTACACGTGTCTCTTTCCATTCTGGTTTCCTCGGTGTGTACGCCCAGCAGTGGGATTGCTGGGTCATAAGGCAGTTCTATTTCCAGTTTTTTTAAGGAATCTCCACACTGTTCTCCATAGTGGCTGTACTGGTTTGCATTCCCACCAACAGTGTAAGAGGGCTCCCTTTTCTCCACACCCTCTCCAGCATTTATTGTTTGTAGCTTGGTTGATTTTTAAGAGATGACTTTAAATTAGGTAAAAGAAAACACGTTCTCCGAGCTTTACTGCTTTATGTATTTATAATGGTTAAAGGTGCCGTTTGTGGAGCTGTGAGCATCATGATTGCCTTTGCTTATAAATAGACCCAATATTCTACTTTTGAAAAGCTTTTATTAAGGACCCCACATAGGAGGAAGTCTGCTCCCCACAGTTGGGACCACCATAAGCACCAACAGGGGAGGGAATTCTGAGTAGCTTAGTGGTAAGGAGCCACTTTTGCGTTCAGTCAGGAGTTAGATAATGTTCAGTGGATGGCTTAGAAATAATAATAATCAAACAGTCTCTCTCATTCTCTGTGCACCATCTCAGCTAATCTGATAGCTACCTTCAGAAACTCAGGTTTATTATAGTCTTTATCAAAACTGCACTGTATTTTCTTATATTAAGAAGTACAGTGTTTTTAAAGGAGAGTAAAGTTGTGTTCTTTTCTGAGATGAAGCAATGAATTTTCCATCTGTGCATTGCAACTGTTCGTAAGAGATGTAAGATTTATCATGGATATTGATAAACCTGTCAAACAATCTTGAGGCTTTATTATGTCAAAATTATAAATAGCATGTGATTGTAGCTGCGGAACATTCCGGTATATTACAGATCTCTGAACAGGCCATAGTCTGTAGGACAAAGAGGGTTTTCTGGGAGAGCTCTTTGCTGTGGTCCAGTGGCCCCCTTTCACATCCATTATTTTCTTTGTATTTGGAAGCTCCTGCTTTTAACTTCTTTTTAAATTTGGTGTTCAGCAGCAGTCCGGGACAAATGTTTCTGCCTTCAGGAAGAAACACATGGTCTGGGTTTCATCCTCAAAAATCTTGGGCTTCCCGGTTTTCCTCTTGTCTTCAGGCACCTTCGTCATCTTCCACAATGAGATCTCAGTCACAGAATGAACAGCAGGTTCAGGAGTGTGTTGAGTGACCGGCGCGCGCACAGGCGGCCACAGCACTGACGACGGACGCGTTGTCTTCTGTCTCTAAAGCCAGCCTGTCTCGGTGTGGTTATGAGCACTGTGATCCCACGGTTCCCTTCCCTTTAACCCGGCCAACCCGTGCTGCCTTGTTCTTTGAAGGAATAGTTTAGTCGTTTTGAAAGAGCCAGGCTCGCGGGCAAGTGCTGTGCAATTACTGCGTATTGTATGTAGCCTTGAGATGAAATAATGTCTTAGTAGATTTTACTTCATGTTTTAAACACACACAGTCATTTAAATTCTTAACTAGAACACACTTGAATTTTCTCCTGTTTAATCATTAAAAAGGCAAAACTTAATTTCATCAAGTGCAATCAAAGAGTTTTTCGTAGTAGCAATTAAAAAATATGAAGCGGGAATTTCAGTGGCACAAAATTGAACAGCTGCTATGTCATATTTTTAATCTTCATTCAAATCAAAGGGCAAATCAAATTTTTCTTCAGGATTTTTTTCTTTTCTTTTTTTCCGTATCAGACGGTCGAAGGGTAGTTTCAGTGATTCCAAAACCCCCTTAAACATGCTCCAAAAAACCCCCAAAACAACAGCAACAAAAACATGCTCCAGCCTATTTGGAAATGTATTTCAAATGTTTCTCCAAAGTGAGTAATCTTTATATTGCTATAAGACGCAGAGGCAAAGCTCTTTGGAGAAGAACCGATCAGTTAGCTTGCTTGGCATACGAGAGAGCTTCCAAGTCTACTGAGCTGTTTAACTAAGGAAACCAAAACCTGTCTTGCCTGGCCTGTCGTCTGAACTGGACTCCATGTGTGGCCTTTACAACATGAGAAGGAGCCACACATGAAGCTCAGGCCCTTCTCCCCGCTTCCCATTTCCGGGCCGGGGGAGAGGGGCTATTTTGGGGATATGCAGACTTCCCTGCCCTTTTATGCGTAGGACTGCGAGCTGGGACACATGTAGCCGGTAGATATATAATTAACCAGATGGCCTGCTTTTCACTCCATGCACGAACATGTTCCCTTCAGTTTTCCTCCTTGATTTCTAGGTGTGGAAAAGCAACACCCAGCTAAGCCAGGACTCCAGGTTTTAAAAATGTTTAAGTACCTAGCAAAAGTGGAGCTGTTTAATTATTTTATCATTTTAAAAGCCTTCTTCATTTCCATATATATATATATTTCCACCCCCCGCCCAGAGGATAAGAATTGAGTTATCGGATTGTGAGATTATTATGTCTAAAGAATCCTATTTGAGTTCCTTATTTCTTCTCATCAAACCTCTTTCCTGACTATCTCTTGGCTTCAGAGTTTTAATTTCTTCAGGGACCTTTGATTGTCACGCCTTTTTTCTTGATTGAAGGGAGGGGGTTTAGGAGGCAATTGTTCAGTTGCTTAGCTGTTCCTACACTAGGCAGGACTATACATAATGTGACTTAAGGGGAGATCTGTGTTTGGGTCAAAACTTCAGCTCACCAGTTTTTAAAAACTACAGTTAACTGAATAATAAGGGAATTCCTTTATCTGAGACTTGGGTAGAATTTATTTGACTAGGATTGAATAGGATAAGAACTCTGAGTTATTCAGTATGAAGATCAGATGACTCCTAGGACACTGCTTATCAAGGAATCTGAAAAATTTGCTGATAATAATTTTATTTTTTAAAAAATGAGATCCCCCACATTGACATTGTAAATAGTCAGTGTACCCAGAGGAAGTAAAATGTTGGAAGAAAGCCAGTGACAAGTACTTGTATTTTGTTTATTTTGCCATCTATGCCTCATAACGTTTCTTGTGATGCTTAATGAGACAGTGTAAACCTTGCTTTGTAAACAGAAAAGGACTATCCACTTGTAAAATGTTATTATTATTACTAAATGATAGGTTGTGTTATATGGAAGAAGACTGTGCCTGAAGAATCATTTTTGTGGGATAACAACATTTTATAGCTTATTTGTGAAAAGTTCTCTACACAGTTGAAACAATGGCATGTTATTATGGGGAAGCAGTTTAAACTCTCTCATATCTGTTCATCATTTTTAAAATTGCCTTGAGCAAAATGCACACATTTGGAAATTGTATCACTTCCCTGTAGAAGTGCATCTGAGTGAAGGGGGAAATTATAATGAAGTATTACTAATATATTTTAAAAATTCAGGCAGTGCATGACAGTTCTGTATAGGAATTTAATGTTGGCATGAGAGCTACTGGGAATTGGCACCAGAATAGCATGGAAACAGTTTTATATGTTCCTCCTCTTAACAGTCTTCACATTGGGCACCACTTCACAGCTATGTTTCCCAAGGGAAAATAAGAAAAACTCATTGGTTTGTATTTTAAGGCTACTATTGAGAAAAAATTCCGCCCCCGGCATGCAGTGTTATCAATGGGGTCGAAAAGAGTCGGACACGACTGAGCGACTGAGCTGACTGACTGACTGACATGTAGACATTGAATGGATGATTTCCAGAGCATCTCCCCCAGTTTCTTGGCATTGCTGTGTTTATGTAGGGAGATCATGGTTGGAAATCAGTCTTCTGTGTTTTGGGTCTTTTGACTGTCCTTATATTGCTTTTGGAGTCCTGATCCACAGTTTTATCCCCAGATCCATGTTCCTTCTGATAAGGAGCCACTTAGGCATGTTGCTCTGCTGAACACGGCAAGTCCAGATTGAGGCTCACTGTTCGTATAAAACTGGAGAAGGCACTGGCACCCCACTCCAGTGCTCTTGCCTGGAAAGTCCCATGGATGGAGGAGCCTGGTGGGCTGCAGTCTGTGGGATTGCGAAGAGTCAGACATGACTGAGCGACTTCACTTTCACTTTTCACTTTCATGCATTGGAGAAGGAAATGGCAGCCCATTCCAGTGTTCTTGCCTGGAGAATCCCAGGGATAGTGGAGCCTGGTGGGCTGCCGTCTATGGGGTCGCACAGAGTCAGACACGACTGAAGCAACTTAGCAGCAGCAGCAGTATGTATAAAACATACACTGGTTTTGAAGACTTAGAGTGAGAAAAATGGAAACTATCCCAATAATTTTAAAATTAGTTTTATATTAAAATTATAATATGTATTTGGTTAAATAGAATATATTGTTAAGATTGATCTTTTGTTTTTAATTTTTTATTTGTTTTCTCAAATTGGAGCTTAATGGCCTTACCATGTTATGTGAGTTTCTGCTGTACAGTAGCAAACCTTTTGTTCTTTTTTTTTTTTAACCTTTTGTTCTTAATTAATTTTTTTGTTTGTTTTTAATTTTTAAAAAATTTTTATCAGGGAAACTTAAAATTACAGCTATGGCTCACGGTATATTTCTGTTGGATAGTGCTAGATCAGGGAGTAACATCGATTTTCTGCTTTTGATGAGAATGGAGAAAGAAGAAATATATCAGGTCAGATATTAGAAAAAATTGTGTTCATTATACTTCAGCTCATTTTGATGGAAGACTTAATTTTAATTTCAACAAGGTATTTAACCCAATGACTCAAAAATATTATCATTGCAACTTGTAGCCAGTGTTAGGAAGTTACTGATGAAATACTTTAGTGTAGTAAGTGTTTGAAATGGGGTCTATTTTTTTATTAAAATATGTTTTTAATTGGAGGGTCATTGCTTTACGATATTCTGTTGGTCTCTGCCTTACACCACCAGGGATCAGCTGTAGGTGTACGTATGTCCCTGCCCTCCTGAGCCTTGCTCCCACCTCCTGCTGCATCCCACCCCTCCAGGTTGCCACCGAGCCCTGGGTTGAGCCCCCTGCATCGCATAGCAAGTCCCGACTGGCTGTCTGTCTTATATATGGTGGCACATGTTTCTGCGCATCCTACCCTCTCTCCTTTCTGTAGCTGATTCTAACGCGGCCCTAGCCAAACCGGTGAGCACTGCAGAGGCTTATCCATCACCAAAGAACAGCCCTTCGATCTCACAGCCAGAGTGCCATCAGCTTAGATTTTGACAGCTGAAAATCTCCAACCTCATGCCTGGTGGCTTAAGGTTTCTGTTGCTATTCACAGAAAATGTCTTTGCTTGTCAAAGACGGATCGCTTTAGTGCCCCATCCCCTCTTTCTGAATATGTTCATTACCATTAGGATATTTGGGTGGCTGCTACGGTTCATGTCAGTGAGGACAAGAACTTGCCAATATGTTATCAATGTCTTGAGCATCAAAACACATGTTTGGATTTTCACCAGAGTGAAAATTGGTGTCTAATCACCCCCTTTCCACCTCCCTTTTGATGAAAAGCATCAGAATGTGAGATGAAAGGAATCTAATGGTTTGTCTGAATGTTTTTCCCAGCCCTGTTGGAAATGACTGAGGCATTGGTTCTTGAGCGTTTCCTCTGAGAAAGCAATTCCAAAGGTTGGTGTCAACTTACAGCTTAGTAATGGACTAATACACATTATCCAGTATGCAACTCTAAATTATAGCCTGCCAGCTGTGACTCTGGAAGCTCAGGAGAGATTCCTTCCCAAGATTCTAAACTGAAATGGCTTTGAATGTTGTGGGCATGAGTCTGTCTAACCCTTCTAAAGGCAACATGAATGTTGTAACATTTCTATTGATTTTTAACATTCAGGTCTCAGGAAAATAGAACATAGCCAAAATTTGACAGGCACTTTACAAAACATCTGATCTTTCGTAGATGCTGAGCAAGAGCTGTGTTCGAAGAGACGTTTGTGCTTAAACTTGGAACAAACTTCCCTGTTTGTTCTTGTGCTTGTTGTATTATTAAACTGAATTGAATTTAAATTCAAATTATTGGATTTGAAGTCTGCTTTGGATATTATTTTATCTTCTTTAGCTTGTTTAATTATTTAAATATGTACGACGTCGTACTCACAGAAAGTACAAATTTCCAATCAAGGTATTTAATGTTTAACTTGATGGATAAATTGAAAAAAATCTAAATTTGAACAGAAAGCCATATTGCACATATTTAATGTCAAAGGTAATTCCCAAGAGTATGGTTGAAGAGACTCTCTCTGGCATTACTGCAGGATTTAAAGTTGTCACAATATTGCTGAAAGGCAGCTTGCTAATACTTATTATTATGAGCTTTAAAACAATGTACAAACTGAGCAGTTTTATTTCTAGGAATTACTCCTGTGGGAAGTAATCAAGACTGAGAGAAAAGGTTTAACTAAATTACAAGAATTCTTATTGCAGCATTATTTAAAGTCTGGGGAAAGGACATATGGGTGTTCTTTGTACTACCTTTATTTTTGTAACTTACATGCTCTTTTGAAATAATTTTTCAATAAAAAGATTTTTTTTTAAGTCAGCTTTCATATAAGAGGTCACAGAGGGTAGTTATCCTTATTTACTGTCTTCTGAAGACCAGAACTGATGTCAACTGCTTTTTAAATTTCCTGATCACAAAGTTAAAAACCTAGAAATATTTATTACTTGGGGGCTATATACATTAAGATGCCTCTACACAGTGAAACATTCTTCAGCTGTTAAAAGTGACAGCTTATGATAAAGTGAAGAAAAAAATAAAACAGGTTACAAAAACATATGTAAATGTGATTTGATACTGATAAAATCATATCTATTTTATGCACATGAAGAGGGAAAGCTGAAAGGATTATACCAAAATGTTAAGGGTGGTTAGCTCTGGATGTTAGAATGGTGAGGGTGTTTTAAGATCTATTTATTCCTTCTGTTTGAGCAGATACAACAATTTTGCATCATGAACAGTTCTCTTTTTAAATACTTACTATTTGTTTGGCGACGCCTTAGTTTCAGCGTGGAACTAAGCTGGTCTTAGTTCCAGCGAGCAGGGTCTTTGTTGTGGCATGAGGGTCTTGCTCTAGTTTTGCGTGGGCTTAGCTGTTCATCAGGGATCGAACCCATGTCCCTGCATTGCCTGGGGGATTCTTAACCATCAGACCCCCAGGGAAGTCCCTGGTCATGGACAGCTTTCTGAAGCTCTTTCTGGGGGCATTCAAGTTTTCCTTCTTTCTACATACATGGTTAAAAGAATAAACGGTACCTAAAATTGTAATAAGGATGAAACACAGGTGAGGAATATAAGAAATTACATTGTAAATTCAAACCAACGTGTCTGTCTAGTAGTTGTTTCAATAGCCACCTAATAGACCTTGGTCTTTGATGATCATAAAGATCCACCCACCCCCTCCTGACACTCTTTCAGTATAGATTCTGCTGCTGCTGCTAAGTCACCTCAGTTGTGTCCGACTCTGTGCGACCCCATAGACGGCAGCCCACCAGGCTCCCCTGTCCCTGGGATTTTCCAGGCAACTACTTGACATCGTTGCCCTGTCAGACTGCCTTTCACTGACTGCTCAGTGCAGAGCCAGAAATGGACTATGCTGTTCAAACTACTACTTAGATTTGTTATGGTGCTTTGAAATTGTAATCTGTCCTCTTCTATGCTCAAAACATAAGACAGTACTATGAACTTTGTGTAAAACTATTTCCATAAATTCACTTCATGAACAAAGACAGTTGTATTTGATAGTTCTGTGTAAAGGTTATTATTATATGTGAATCTTCCTAGGCTAAGAAGCAAAAATGAATTAATTTTTTGAATGACATCGTAGAAGTCTTAAAACATCTAATGCAAATTAACTCTCCAGCCATTTATATTAGTATACACACACACATATATATGCCTAGCAATTCATCCAATAGATATTTGCTCTGTCTTCAAGAAGCTGACAGTCTAGTATGGCAGGTTAAATGGCTAAAAAATTTTAGGCAGGACATAATAATAGTCTCATGGAAAGGAAATCTAAATACTAAAGAAGTATCACAGAAGGATAGAGAAATGTTAGGAACAGGATCATGGTAGAGGTAGGATTTGTGTTGGGCTGAAGGACATTATTGGGTAACTGATAAAATTGAATATGAAGGTTAGATTCATTTAGAATCTTATATTAATGTTCAATGTATTGAATTTGATAACTGTTCTGTGGCGTGTGCAAATATATCCCTTCAATTAGGAAATAGACAAGGAGCAGAGGAGAGACAGCACAAAGGATTAAGTAAATGACATAAAACATTAACAGGAGATGAAATCTGAAAGTGCACATAGATGTTCTTTGTACTGTTTTTATTTTTGTAATATATCTGCTCATTTGCAATCATTTCCCAATAAAAAGTTTTCAAAAGCCAGCTTTCAGATAAGAGGCAGCAGAGGGTAGCCATCCTTATTTACTGCTTTCTGAAGCCCAGCACTGATGCCAGCTGCCTTTTTATTTCCCCAAGTGTGGTTCATTCTCGTTATTTGTTGACTTCACCAAACCACCGCATAATTTCACCCAACCCAGGATGGAGGGCAGCGGCGTCTGTTTTACCGAACCGAGTCCTGAAATAGCAGGCGGGCTGTGTCTGGGGAGGGGTGGGAGCCGCCCGCCCAGCCACACTTGGCTCCTTTGAGCAGTTTGCTATCAGACCCTTCCTTGTGGAAAAAACAACCAGGACAAAGAAAGTGGAGAGTCTGGCTTAGGAAACAAAGCCTGCTGCCTCCCATCTGAAGGCTGCCTTGCCTCCTCCCTTGGGATAGCACATGTTTCTTTAAAGACATTCCGCACAGGACACTCCAGCTCCGGCTCTATCATCAAGGGTAAATTGGCGCTTCGGCGAAAGCACCCTGAGTCCTCATCTCTGGTCTCCAGATTACCTCCTCCAGGTAATTTCTCCGTGTGGCTCAGACCCAAGCTCTTCATGTATTTCACTGTTTCAAGCCACTTCTATTCAAGAACACAGAATCCAGGGAGCTACAGATATTAAGAATCCCGCAGCAAGGGATAAAGGGCTTCCCTGGTGGCTCAGATGGTAAAGAATTTGCTTGCAGTGCAGGAGACCTGGGTTCGATCCCTGGGTTGGGAAGATCCCCTGGAGGAGGGCATGGCAACCCACTCCAGTATTCTTTTTTCTTTTTTCTAATTTTATTTTTACTTTATTCTACTTTACAATACTGTATTGGTTTTGCCATACATCGACATGAATCAGCCACGAGTGTACATGAGCTCCCAATCCTGAAACCCCCTCCCACCTCCCACCCCATATCATCTCTCTGGATCCTCCCCGTGCACCAGCCCCAAGCCAGTATTCTTGCCTGGAGAATCCCACGGACAGAGGAGCCTGGTGGGTTACAGCCCATAGGGTTGCAAAGAATCGAACATGGCTGAGCAGCTAACACTTTCACATCTGGGATGAGGACAGCGGGAGTGCAGATGTTCCCAGAAAAGCAGTCAGCCCCATTGTAGCTTGAGGATGGACAGGAACAGCGGCCAGACGGAGGAGTGTCCAGCCCCTGTCTTTTCCTGCTCCAGGAAGCAGAAACACTGAAGTTGATGCTCTTATTCAAACTGGGAAAGATGAAAAGAGAGAGAGTGGAGGAACGGAAGTCAGCCACCAGTCTCTCCTGGTCCCTGCAGCTCCAGGGTGGCCACTTGGTCACTGGGGAAGCTGTAGTCCTGACTGGTGGCTTTGCAGCTGTATTGCACAGCCTGCAGGGAGAGAGCAGGTGTGTGGCATCTGAGGCTGGTGCCCATGCGAGGACCTTCATGGTGCAGACAGGCCTCAAGGGTGACACCCACCAGCTTCCAGCAGTGGCTCTGCTGCTTACAGGCTGTATGGCCATGGGCAGTTAGGGAGCCACACTAAGCCCCAGTTTTGGCATCTGTGAAATGGAGATACTGATAGTCCTCAGCTCCTAGACTTGGTGTGAGAATTCATTGCATCAGACTATGCATATCAAATATGAAGCATAAATGGTAGATATTGCCATGGTTGCTGTGCTTGTATTGAGGGTTAGTGTTTACAGCCTGGCTCTATCCTTTCTCCGTCCCTTCCTTTCCCAGACTTCCTGGTGTTGCATTGTTTAGTCACTCATCTTATCCGAATCTTTGCAACCCCATGGACTGCTGCACACCAGGCTTCCCTGTCCTTCACTATCTCCTGGAGTTTGCTCAAACTCATGTTCACTGAGTCAGTGATGCCATCCAACCATCTCACCCTCTGTTGTCCCCTTTTCCTCCTGCCCTCAATCTTTCCCAGCATCAGGGTCTTTTCAAATGAGTCAGCTCTTCACATCAGTGGCCAAAGTATTGGAGTTTCAGCTTCAGCATCCATCCTTCCAATGAATATTCAGGGTTGATTTCTTTCACTATTAACTAGTTTGATCTCCTTGCAGTCCAAGGGACTCTCAAGTCTTCTCCAGCATCACAGTTGAAAAGCATCAATTCTTTCACACTCAGCCTTCTTTATGGTTCAGCTCTTACATCCATACATGACCACAGGAAAAACCATAGCTTTGACTATACAGACCTTTTTTTGGAAAACTGATGTTCCCTAAACACTATCTAGGTTTGTCATAGTTTTTCTTTCAAGGAGCAAACATCTTTCAATTTCATGGCTACAGTCACCATCCATAGGGGTTTTGGAGCCTGGGAAAATAAAGTCTGCCACTGTTTCCATTTTTTCCCATTTGTTTGCTATAAAGTGATGGGACTGGATTCCACAATCTTAGTTTTCCAAATGTTGAATTTTAAGCCAGCTTGTCCACTCTCCTCTCCTGTTTCATAGTTGACTTACTTGTCTTGAGAGAGATTGCTCCTTTGAAGATGAGAATCTTGCAATTGGATATGAGTAAAGTGCTCCCTGAAAAACTGAATTACTCAGTGAATACATAAAGATGAGCGCTCTGGGTGGGTGATTGTCATTTTCTCACACGACGTATATCTTTCTCTTCCACCGTTGTCCCAGGCCCTGAGCTCCAAGAATGCCCTTGCCCTTTGCTTGGTGCTGAATGAACTCAAGAATCAAGGCTTGGCCCAGTGTCACCTTCTCTGGAGCCCTTCACCTTCACCTTGAGAGCAGAGGACGTCACTCCCGTAGTTCCCTTCTCCCAGCTCTTTAATAGCCTGGTCATACACAATAATATGTTTTTTTTTCTCTTTCTTTCTTTTTGGCTGTACTGCATCTATGGTTTGGTTTGGTTTGTTCTTTCTTTCTTTCTATGAAAAAAAAAAAAAAAAAAGGGCATGGCAGAAAAGGCTGGAAGAAATACACAGGAAATGGTGATACTGATTATGTGAGCATGGTGAGATTCAGAATAATTCTTTTCTGTCTTCCAAAATTTCTTCATAAGTGTTTATTCACTTAAATGCATCAAAAAGTGAAATCTTCCCAACAACAGTCAGGGCCATCGGGAGCCTACTCATCTGCTCACAGGATGCAGTGACAGGCACAATGTCAGTCTTTGAAATGAACAGGCCACATGGAGAAAAAACTGATAAAGCTTTTCCATGAAGAGGGAAATAGCATCTATGAAAAAGCAATGAAAGCCTGCGAAACTTTCCCTTTCTATGGAAGAATAATAAATATACATTGAAGAAGAACATTCCTCCACCAGCAGAGGCCTAAAACCTAGTACTTCAGAGCTCCAAGGGCAGGTGGGGGAGCTAAAGGGAGAGGTGGACCCCTCTGTTCTGGCCCCTCTGGTGTCTCCACAGGTGAGCTTCTTTTTTAAAAAGTATGTTATCTCCTTAATGGAAAGGCGGGAACCATTCTGAAAGAATAAAACAGCTAATTTGAGGAGAGATTAGTTGTGACTGGTAGGAAATGAAGAAAGGGGTAAAAGACTGTCTTGTTAGATTGCTTCATGTTTTAAAAAGTGCAAATAATTTTATTATTACTAAAAGGTGATTAACAGTAATGGAAACTATTAATAATGGAGTAACAATTGTGTCCTCACAGTTAAACAGAGTGAAAAATCAACTCGATCTGTCTCTGTCCTTGTGGGTTTTAGGACAGTTGTGTGTGTGTGTTATTCGCTCAGTCATGCCCGACTCTTTGCGACCCCATGGACTGCAATCCACCAGGTTCCTCTGTCCATGAGTATATGGTTTTGGTTTTTAACTTTGTCTCCCCTACTTGACCCTGCATTTCTGGGAGATAAAGATTATTTATCCTGATTGCAATATATGCTTCTTAGTGCCTGTTGAGTTGGGATTATTTGTTGTTGTTATCAATTTTTTGAAAGCAGAAAACCATAGAGAATAATACTCACATTAGGAGTTTAAAAGTTTGATAGTTTTACAAGGGGAACATACCCAGGCAGCCAACCTTTAGATGAAATATTATGACAACTGTGTGTACTAAGTCCCTTCAGTTGTGTCCAATTCTTTGCCACCCTATGGATTGTAGCCTACCACAGGCTCCTCTGTCCATGGGATTCTCCAGGCAAGAATCCGGGAGTGGGCTGCCATTTCCTTCTGCAGGAGGTCTTCCCAACCCAGGGATCGAACCCTCACCTCTTAGGTCTCCTGCCCTGGCAAATGGGCTCTTTACCACTATCTGTCCAGAGGCAATTAGGAGAAACCTGAAGTTCACCTTCAGCCTCTACTCCCCAAAGGGTAACTACTCATCCTGTCCCACGTTCCAGCGGCATAAATTAGTTTTGCTGGTTAATGAACTTTCTGAAAATGTAATTGTATGGTACATTCACGGCTGATGTCTTTAGAGATCCATTCACATTCTTGTGTTTGGTTCTAGTTCACTTACTGTCACAGCTATGTAGTATTCTGTGTAAAAGTACTATTTATGCATTCTACGGCTGAAGTTTCACTGGAAAGTAACTATCTTGTGAACTAAATCAAAGACTAGTACCTACCTCTTTAGAAACATTTCCCAGTGGAAGGGGTGGCAGGACAGAAGATTGAATCCATGAATGCTAGAAAGGCAGCCCTGATTTCTCACCCTGTAAAAAGAGCAGTGACAAAGGGTTCCCGATTTCCTGAGCTGGCAAGGTCTTTCAGAATCAGGACACCTCGGTTTCCCAGTCTGTGAGTTCTTTTTATGTTCTAGCTGATTGCAAAGCTGGTAAAAGTCAGATAGAGCACTTTTGGGCAGAATGGCATTCTAGAATTCTGTTTTGCTATTAAATATTGACATACAAGTATATGGTTAAATGTGTTCTACTAATGATGGCGGGGCATTAATTGTAATTACTTGTCAATTTAACTTGCTGTTGGTGTCTTTATTCACAACATGCTGAAAAGGTATTTGAAGGATTTCATTAGCAGTCTTACAAGTCGTTTGTCAATAAATGATGAAAAGGTTTGGCTGTTTATATTTTGATGTTATCGTTTTAATGGGCAACTGTCTACATGCCATCCACCGCAGAAATGCCGTTTCCTTTTTATTTTTTAAGGAAGTGTCTAAGGTGGAGGGAGGTCTGGTTGCTATGGATATCTGAAATTTAATGTTTACATTTAGGAGGTAAGCTGAAACTTTCACTGTTTGGTCTCCACCTGAGTGGCATTCACATTTAGAAATTACAAGATTGTTATTGGCTATCTCGAGCTTGAGGATGTGGCTGAATACTGGCAGTTAATTGAAATGTGGCTAGCTTTCAATATCAGAATTATGCAGCCTGTTTTTATAGGATGTCCCTGAAGTCTTCACTCCCCTGCAATGTGTTTTTGATGTAAAAAAAATATTTGAAAAGGAAACATAACACAGGGCAGCTTGTCCTCATTTACTGTGGAAGCTGGTTGCTCCCTGAGCTCTCCACAGTGGGATTCTGCCCCAGTGGTCTCTGTCCTTCAGTTCTGCTGGCTCTGGGCTGCCAAGCTTTATAGTTTTTTTAACTTTTGATTTTGTATGGGGGTGTAACCAGTCAATCCTAAAGAAAACCGACCCTGAATATTCGTTGGAAGGACTGATGCTGAAGTGCCAATACCGTGGCCACCTGATGCAAAGAGCTGACTCCTTAGAAAAGACCCTGATGCTGGGAAAGACCAGAGGCAGGAGGAGAAGGGGGTGACAGAGGATGAAATGGTTGGATGGCGTCATGATTCAGTGGACAGGAATTTGAGCAGACTGCAGGAGATAGTGGAGGACAGGCATGCTGCCGTCCGTGGGGTCGCAGAGTTGGACACGCAGTGACTGGACAACAGCATAGCTGACTGACAGTGTCGTGGTAGTCTCAGGCCAATAGCAGAGGGACTCAGCCATGCAAGCGCATGTATCCACTCTCCCCCACACTCCCCTCCTGCTTAGCCTGCCACATAACATTCAGCAGAATCCCACGTGCCAGACAGTAGGTCCTTGTTGGTTAATCCATTTTAAATATAGCTGTATGCACATGTCCATCCCAAACTCCCTAACTATCCCTTCCCCCCGTCCTTCCCCACTGGGCTGCCATACTTTAACGTACCCTGGAGAGCTGATAAGAGAACAAAACCTTGGCAGGAAGATGACTTCATGGGATGTTTATTGGGAAGATCTTAGAAAAATTTGTCAGATCAGAGTATTGATACTTTAAGTGGTGGGTGAAATATTTTTTATTCTTTTAATTACTTTTCTTTTTTTCACATTCTGTCAAAATTAATTTTTAAATGTGATAAGTAAAATTACATATTTTGCTATACTTGCATTTCCTTAATTATCAATAAAGTTGAGCAGGCTTATGTTCAAAGATATTTGAAGCTATACTTCTGTGAATTGCTAATCCATATAGCTTTTCTACTTTTCCACTGTTTCTTTAACCTTTTCTTACTAATCAAAGTTCTTGGTTTGAAACTGTTCTTAGTTTCATTTGATGAAAGTATATTCTCATCTCTTTTTCATGATCACTTTTTAATTTTTTACTTTTAGTAAAGTCAAATCTACTAGTCTGTATCTTCCTAGAGTTTAGGTTTTGCATCATATCTAAAACATTTTTAATGAGCTATTTTTAATGGGTTAAAATATGTACCTGTGTTTGCTTTCACTGTTTTCATACATAGCTGTATTTTTACAAATCTAAATCTTTTACATTTCTGAGATTTATTTGCAAGAGAGAAATGAAATTAGAGGTTTGATCTTGCCATTCCTTTTCTTGTTCTTTTAAATTTTTAAATTATAGAAGTATTCATGTATACATTCTCAAAGTAGAATCAGAATCTAACAATGCAGAGAGAGAGAAAAAAAATCCCCTTGACCGATTATCTGTTCTGGTTTCCTTTCAGTAGTTAATGCTTTAATCAGTTAGTATATATGGTGCTAGATCAGGGGTCAGCAAACTATAGCTCACGGGCCAATCCAGCTCCCTGCCTGTTTTTGTAAATAAAGTTTTATTGGAACATAGTCACCCACATTTGTTTACATATTGTCTCTCATTGCTTTCACACCATAGTAGCCAAGTCATGCATTTGTAGCAGAGACCATGTGGCCCACAAAGCCTAATTGCCCCATACAGAGTTACTGACGTCTATGCTAGATATTTTTTCTTAATAATTTTATGTAGTTAGGGGAATATGAATTTTATATGCAGTGTTCATATATACATATTTTGTTTATTTTTACATAGATGATGTCACATAGTAATTTGTTCTATCCTTCACATTTTTTCATGTAACAATTTACCATCGTGATTGGGCCTCCATATCAAGGCGTGATGCTTTGTCTCATAGTGTTTATTTACCTGTTGCATATTGCCATAGTGGGATGGAGTTAAACTTATTTTATCATCCTTTATTGGTGAACATGGAGCTTGCTTTCAGTTTTTAATGTTAAAAATAATGCAGCAATAAAACCTGGCAAAAAAAATCTTTATTCTTTTCAACCTGTATTAGAAAATCATATACACAGTATGGTGGCATATTTTTACAACAGAGAAGTTGCATGATAATCATGGCTAATATAAAAGAAAGGGAGGGGTGTGAATTAACTTGATCAGGGACTTAAAACATGAGAGGAGGTGGTGCTTAGGACTGATGTTTTATGCTTCCCATTGCTTGGCAGTGCCTACTCGGGGATAAGGCCTAAGTAGAATTGAAAGTCTTTTTACTTAAAGACATAATAAGGAAGGGATAGTTCAGAAATTTGGGAAGGTCATCTCTTACTGTGTTTATACGACACTGCTGGATTCAAAGTGGATAACCAGCAAGACCTATGCACGCGGACTGTAGCGCATGGAACTCCACTCGGCGTCATCTGTCAGCCTGGCTGGGAGGGGAGCCTGGGGAGACTGGAGACAAGTGTATGTAACAGCTGAGCCCCTTCACTGTTCACCTGCAACTACCACAACATTACTAACTGTCTGTACCCCAATACAAAATAAAAAGTTTGAAGTACAGGATACAGGATGCTTGGGGCCGGTGTATGGGATGAACCGGGGGGATGGGCAGGGAAGGGAGGTGGGAGGGAGCTTTAACATGGGGAGATCGTCTACACCTGTGGCTGATTCATGTCGGTGTATGGCAGAACCAATACAGTACTGTGAAATGGAATAAGCATTAAACAAAAATAAAAAAATAAAAATTTATAAAAAAAAAAAGCTGACTCCCCAAAGAACTTATAAGCATTTTATTTAATTAGCTTTAATAAACAAAATGACTAATCAAAAATAAATAAATAAATAAATAAAGAAGGTATTGGAAGTATCCTTAAGTAGGATGTTTGTAAGCTTGCCCCCACTTGAACTGTAGCCTGAGAAAATGTCAAGATTACAGTGCATGTCTTAATAGAAAACTATTGAGGATAAAATGAGCCCTTTCAGTTTTTAGATGAGGACACCGAGCCTCTCAAAGGGTAAATGATGTATTCAAGATTGTAGTAATAGGTTTCAATCATGACTTAGCCTGTCCACTGGCTCCAGCTCCAGTAGCCTAGAATTGAAATACCTGATTTTCGTAACTCAAGAGGAATAGGACTTATAGTAGCACATCATTGGTAAGTTTTATACTTGGTCAGGATATTTGTATTTGTAGGATTTTCATATATAGGACTTAAGAATGATAATTCATGTGAGAGTAGTTCTGTTTCTGATAAAATGTTAGTTGTCTTCCCTTCAGCCATCACAACAAAAAAAGAATCCAAACTGATCAGTGGCCTAAGCTGTTTGGATGTTCTTGTTCCTGACAAGGTCAGGCCATTTGTTCAGGTACATTAAAGTCTCATTGGAAAAGAAACAGACGTCTTTAGCTGGAGTCATTTTAGGCACATTGATGTGACTCAAAGGATTAATCCAGTACAGAAACATAACATTTTCTGGACTTGTAAGGAAATCTTTGCCTCTAGTAAAGCAAAAATAAACTGGTGCTCATGTGAATTAACATTTTTGACAGGTTAGAAATGACGCCAGCATTTGATAAAACCTGCATTTTCACAAAGAAGCATCTTTTAAACATATTGTGGTTTGTGTGCACAGTAGACACACCATTTGAATCCTTACTCTTATAGAGGTGACATGAAACTGCACTAAAGGTAGTGAAATATTGTTTTTTTTGTTTGTTTTCATTTTATTTTTCTTTCTAGTGTTGAGATATAATTGACATAGAGCACTGTATAAGTTTAAGGTGTATAACATAATGATACGACTCACATGCATCATGAAATGTTGACCACAGTTTAGTTTGTGAACATCCGTCATCTTATACAGATGTAAAGTAAGAGAAAAACTAAAATAAAAAGTATATTAAAAATATGTGTATGTTTTCAGTTATATATATAACTGAATCACTTGTCTGGCAGAAATCAACACAACATTGCAAATCAACTATACTTCAATATGATCAATTAAAAATGTTTTTAATAAAGAAAACTTACTGAATTAGGAGGGGGACATTATCACAAATGCCAGTTTTCTGTGGTCATCAAATTTTCACCCCTTTGTTCTAACAGTTTATTGTTTTAAAATACTTTTTCCCTCATGATGAAAAGCATTAGGATTTCCTCTCTTGACACCTTTACTGCTTTACTGTACAACATACAGCAGTGTTAGTTACATTTATCATGTTGCTCCTTACTCCCCTGGTACTTATTTATCTTACAACTGGAAGTTTGTATGTTTCAGCTGCCTTCATCCAATTCCCTGCCCCTCCCCTTCGGTAACCACAAATTTGATCTCTTCTTCAAGGAGCTTGTTTGTTTGTTTTGAAGTATAGTTGACCTACAATACTGTGTTAGTTCCTATTAACACAACATAGTGTTTCAGTATTTCTACGCATTCCGGAATGATCACTACAATAAGTCTAGTTACCATCTGTCACCGTACAAAAGTGGTGCATGCTGTTGACTATATTTTCCACACTGTGCATTTCCTCCCCATGAATCATTTACTGGATAACTAACTGGAAATCTGTGCCTTGTAATCGCCTTCATCTATTTATCTCATCTTCCTACCCCTCTCCCCTCTGGCAACCACCTGCTTGCTCTCTGTATCTGTGACTGTTTCTGTTTTGTTATGTTTGTTCATTTGTTTGGTTTTTTAGATTTCACATGTAAGTGAAGTCACGCAGTGTGTGTCTTCGATTTTTCTCACTTAGCAAACATGTTGTTTTTAAACCTCACATAATAAAATTGGGCAAATATTTAATGTTAATGAGACTCTCATCTTTAAGTCTCTCTGGCTGTGGCCTCTCATGGCCTTTTCTCCTGCACTATTCTTAGCTAGATTTATTTTGAGCCTGGTAGTAGTAAAAGAAGTAATATGAAATGCTCGGTACTTAGAACCACGTATTTCTTCATTCACCAGTTGTCTGAGGGTCACCATTGGTACCAGTGAGAGGTTTGCCTAGAAAACTAACGCAATCTATTCTCTTTACAGTAGAACACAAGAGATTTTCCCCTCTGATAATTGTCTCCTTTAAAGTGCCAGTAGTTACTGCCTGCTTGTCTTGGAATAGAGAAAAAGGGAAATGACTCGAGCAAACTTTGCTATTTGGTGTCTGGGTTTAGAAACCAGGTGGAGACAGAGAAAACAGATGGAAAACAACCAACTGCCGTCAGCCTCGGCAGCGGGAAGACATGAGACAGTGTTGGACATCTTGTCAGATTCATAGATGGCCACTAAGTATTTCTAGAGTTCCTGTAAGGTACATTATTAGGTATTAGGGGGCACATATTAAATTACAGACAAGAGCTTTGTTTCCTAAATTATAGGCCTTACTAGGAAAAGCAAGGCAAACAAACCATAATCAACATCCAAGAAGGAATTTCTTCCTAGCAGGGTGAGGCACAAGACTTGTAAGGCTTCTATTACTTAAAACTGTGGCTGAACATATAAAATAATGAAACAGCTCATTGAAACCAATCAGTTACATATCCACAAATAAAATCGTTTGATAAATAGTTCTCTTTCTTATGCACACAATTATGTTGTTGTTTTGACTACATGTAGGCAGAGAATGAAGGCAACCATTCATAGAATATACCAAAGTTATAGAATAAAATACTGAAACCATAGAATGACGAACCCCCCCAGAAGTGGAAGGGACTTTAAGGTCACCAAGGCAAATGCCAATATCATCAAAAATATTATCCACTTGGTGGATTTTTCTTGTAAATTTTTAAAATCCCAACCTGACTTCCCCTTGCCTCTGCTTGAATTCTTAAGCCACCACCACACACTGTCACTTGAGAATACACACCCTTTTTAATGTTAGCATAAGAAAAATATAAGAAGGTAAGTATAAACAAAACTACAATTTAAAAAAAAAACCACATAGCGTCTCAAAGTTAAAAAACAGTGAAGCTATTTGTTTGCTTTATATAAAAAAATCTTAGCTGAAGTATACAGTATCAAAGATAGTATATTCCTTCTCCCCGTTAAAGGAGCTAATCAAATGTGACCTCATATACTCCAAATTTGCTACCATGCGTTTCTCCAGTTACTAATAGGCAAGCAAAACGTTAAAGTCAAGAATAGTGTCTGTGCAACAAAAATAGTTATTATAAGGAACTATAGTTAAGGAGAAACTAATAAAATAAATGTGTCTGTCGCATAAAATAAGGAACGTAACAGAATTCAAGCATACACATAGCTGATATACTGAGAAAGAAAAGGAAATGGTTGGGACATCAACGTGCTAAAATGGTAGCTAAGTTGTTAGCAAAATTATTTCCCTGGACTTAGTATCAATGGTAGTCACAAATAGCTACAAGCTAAACAGTTCTTCTTCAAAAGAAGATCCTGGAATGTTCATAGACTCTGGGAAGCTGGCATGAAGATCGTGCCCAGGTTTAGAGAGACAGCCACAGAAGGATGGGTTCTCATCTGTAGCTGGTTTTAGGGTTAAATGAGGTGTGTTTAAAAAACATACCCAAAGCAAGGCAAAAACAAATAGAAAAAAATAATCTGGAGGGCAAAGATAATGCAAGCAACAGAAGAAAGCTATCAAAAAAGAGTGCTATTATTAAAAGGTTTTGAGCAATAAGAGTGTGATATGAGAAAAGCACAAAGAAATTTAGTTTCATAAGTGAAAAATCTGACATAGCCAGAATATGGAAACATTCTACAAGAATGAGAATGTTGATTAAAAGTGAATGCCATTTTTTGAAAGGTATGTGTATGGGATGGGGGAATGCAAAGATTGAGGAATTGGGCTTTATTAGGTTAAAAGATTCTTAAAAGGCACAACAACCAAATTCAGCGTGTGAACTTTACTGAATCCTGGTTCCAAAAGAAGGCAGCTGTGAAAGATATTTGAGGGACAGCTAAAGGCATGTACATATAGATAAGGTGTAAGATGATATTGGGATAGTATTATTAATTTTCTTGGTGTGGTAGTGGTATTATGGTTAATAGGAAAATGTGCTAGTTTTATGAGATGCCTGTGGAAGTAATTAGGAATGAGGTATCATCATCATATCTGAAACATTCTAAATGGCTCAACAAAATATTAGAACAAAAACACACAAAATTTTTTATCACATTTCACTTTTTCTTTATGTTGGCAATCCATTTGTCTTTAGAATAAATAGAAAATATGGGAAAACCAGAAAAGAGCATTTGCTTGTAACCATAATTACCAATCATCCCAGGACTGCTAACATGTTGGTGTGGTCTGTGTGTGTGTGTGTGTAATATGTATAATATGTATTATGCACTAATATGCTTCCCTAGTGGCTTAGTAAAGAATCCACCTGCAATGCAAGAGATCTGGGTTCGATCCCTGGGTTGGGAAGATTCCCTGGAGAAGGGAATGGCTACCCACTGCAGTATTCTTGCCTAGAAAATTCCATAGACAGAGGAGCCTGGAGGACTCCATAGGGTCGCAAGAGTCAGACATGGCTTAGTGACTGAACCACTGCCATCACCACTAATATATTCATAACACATATATGCTGTGAACACATCCTTTTCTTTTAGTAATGTAAATGTGTTATCTTTTCACATTAAAAACATTGACCATATAACATCATTTTGGTGGGTGAGTGTAACACTGCATTACACGCATGAACTGTGGTTTATCGTTTCCATCTGCTCTAGCGAAAGGAGTTTTACTTGTCAGCACTCAGGTGCCCCTCTTCTTCCTGGGGCTTTCTTAAAGTGTGCTTAACTTAGACCACTTCCGAGGTCTCTCTTGGTGAGATGTTAACCGTCTGTTATGCTTTCTTATCACGTGTGCTGTCAGTGACATTTTTCTCTCATTTATGTTAACCTAGAAGGGCAGAGAACATTTTATCTCGATGGGTAAATGTTACACGTAACAAATTAGCTGCATGTCTTTGCCCACTGCTACTTAATTTAGCAGGCTAATCTGATAAGCTACCTAATTCTAACAACATTCATGGTGGTGGGGAACTTTATCAAGTTTCTGAGTCTCCAAAGATAGAAACTGATGGCTTGTGGCTATGTTGCATTTTAGCTAATGCAATAAAGGACTGCTTTTCATAGTGAAAAGATAAAGACTGGGGGGAAAGGGGGTGGTTAGCATATTAGGGAAAATGCAGAATAATCATACATGACAATGTATGGCTTTGGAATGTAGAATAGTTTTATTGTGGTATCCTCGTTTTAAATAAGATCACTTGGCATCAAATAGACTCAGCTTCAAATAATGACTCTGCTACTTTTTAACCTTGGTCAAGTTACAATTCTCTCTGCCCAGTTTTCTCATCTGTAATAAGAATCATGAGGTATGTATGGAAATCTCATAGATCTGTTTTAAGGATTTAATGAGCCTGTATTAAAAGCTCTTTGTAAACTATAAAGTGCTGGTGGGTGATGGGGGAGATGTGGGTTGTGTCAGTAGCAGTAACAGCAAGAAGTAGTAGCATAAATAATAATAGTAAGAGAAATATTAGTAATGGGTAATCTTACCGAGATAGTTATATTTTAACACAAGTTCCTTGCGGATAAAAGTCAGATCTACTCAGATGCATTTATGATAGTATCCTTCCAGTATAAATAATTTGTACATGTTTGGAAGCAGGGCAGGGACGAGGTATTGCTCACAAAACTTTATAATGAAAATTAATGTTTATTCTACATTTTATGATCTCTGGAAAGGATTTATTTTATTGTAGAATACATAGCAGTTTAATAATAAAGTCTTCTAAATAAAGTATTTCTATTAAATTTAAAACATTTTTGATCCCTACTCAAGATTCCTAATGTTGCAAAAACTGTTTCTTTAAACTCATATTTGTTTTCCTGGAGTCTTAATTATAAAGGAGAAAATGTACTCCTTTATGAGAAAGTATTCTGAAAGAGCCATGTGTAAGATTAGCTATCTCACATAGTAAATTCACTTCAGAATACACTTATTTTTTCTTCATTTTAACAGGTACTTTGGGGAAATAGGCATATTTCCAAAGCATTAAGTTAGCACCATTTTTTTCCTTAACATTATGCACTGAGTATTCTGTAGCCCAAGAGACACATAATACATGAGAAGTGAACACATCTGTTTACAGTGAAGGATGTATAGGTGTGAGAGTTGGACCATAAAGAAGGCTGAGTGCCAAACAATTGATGTTTTGACCTATGGTGCTGAAGA
The DNA here is from genome assembly GCA_006408675.1 of Madoqua kirkii. Taxonomy (NCBI): domain Eukaryota; kingdom Metazoa; phylum Chordata; class Mammalia; order Artiodactyla; family Bovidae; genus Madoqua; species Madoqua kirkii. Next base: position 1,832 of record SJYC01150982.1, on the reverse strand, counting down.
AGACTCTTGAGAGTCCCTTGGAGTGCAAGGAACTCAAATGAGTCCATCTTAAAGGAAATCAACCCTGAATATTCATTGGCAGAATTGATGCTGAAGCTGAAGCTCCAACACTTCGGCCACCTGATGCAAAGAGCTGACTCACAGAGAAAGAATCTGGTGCTGGGAAAGATTGAAGGCAAAAGGAAACTGGGGAGGCAGAGGCTGAGATGGTTAGACAGTATCACCAACTCAATGGAAATGAGTCTGAGCAAACTCTAGGAGATGGTGAAGGACAGGGAAGCCTGGCGTGCTGGAGTCCATGTGGTCCCAAAGCTCAGGCACAGCTTACCAGCTGAGCAGCAACAGTGGGGTAGATGTTTGCTGTGTTGTTTTTAATGAAGAGTTAGTGGGGTTCATGTTTATAAAAGCACCAGCACATGAAAATATAGAAATATCTAAGGCAGAAATATATTCTTCTACCACTAGAATTATTTCATGTTAAATTAGAGTGTTAGGAAAAGCATATAAGCATGACAATATGAAATGCTGAAATATACATGTAGATAGATAAAAACTAGCCTTATAAAATTCCACCTCCTCCACAAAATCAGCCCTGTAGAAAAAGATGTGGTTCTTATCACTTGTTATCTTCTATAAGTTCAATATATTCCTCTCTATATATGTGTGTGTGTGTGTATGTTTGGTATATATTCAATATATACCTCATTCACAGATTATAGGGACACTATTTGAAAGTAAATTGTCATAGAGCAGAAAGTGTCTTGGTCCATGCTGCTTATAGTTCATTCATTGATTAGCTTATTCAATAAATATTTAATAAGTATTAATGTTTACCCTGAGCCAGACCCTATTCTAGGTGCCAAGGACACTCTAGTGAATATGGCAGGCACAGTCGTTGCCCTCAAGGAACCTACATCTTGGTTGGAGGGAAGGGGAGAATTTCAACAACTAGATTAAAACAAGTAGATACAGAATATGTCACATGATGGAGGGTATTCTAGAGAAGAAAGAGCAGAATAAAGGAAATAGAGATAGAGAAAGCCACATGGAAGGAGAGTACTCTTTTGTATATGATTGATTGCAAAAACACATCATTGCTCTGCTGAAGTTAGAACAGAAACAAGGAGGTGGGAACAAAGACAGCCCCGGGTGGCTGGAGGGGGTGATGCAAAGGCCAGGTGAAGGCAGCAATTTGAGCATCTTTGAAGGACAGCCCAAGTTAACTAACTTCTCGGTGTTGTGGTTTCCTCTGTGATCAAAGTGTAAATAACCATACAGTGAAGGATGGTTCATGGGGATGAAATGAAATTAGTGTGTGCTCTAAGTCCAGCACAGAATGAGCACTCTGTCAGTTTTCCATGCCTTCTTTTGTAAATGTCTGTTCATACTGATGGATGTGCTTGTCTGCATCATTATAATCTCTCTTCCTTGACAGTCATGTGTCTTTAAAACACTAAGGCCAAAATCATTGCCAAATTTGTACTACAGAAAACACCAAGGCAACTCTGTTATACAGTAAAGGTATCTCTGAACCACTTTATGAAGACATGCTTCACTTGACTTTCTCAAACCCTAAGTCCCTTACCCTACCCCAGAGCCTCTGCTGAGATCTTCTCCTGTACATGGCAGGGTTTGAGGGAAACTATGATCAAGATAGTTGGATACTCTAGATAGATAGATATGCTCAAGATGGTTGGATGGCATCGCTGACTCAATGGACATGAGTTTGAGCAAGCTCTGGGAGTTGGCGATGGACACAGAAACCTGGAATGCTCTAGTCCATGGGGTTGCAAAGAGTCGGATGTGACTGAGCGACTGAACTGAACTGATGC
>SJYC01150979.1:0-34780 GCA_006408675.1 Madoqua kirkii | reverse complement strand
TCTTTGGAAGGAACAATGCTAAAGCTGAAACTCCAATACTTTGGTCACCTCATGCGAAGAGTTGACTCATTGGAAAAGACTGTGATGCTGGGAGGGATTAGGGGCAGGAGGAGAAAGGGACGACCAAGGATGAGATGGCTGGATGGCATCACGGACTCGATGGACGTGAGTTTGAGTAAACTCTGGGAGTTGGTGACAGACAGGGAGGCCTGCTGTGCTGCAGTTCATGGAGTCATGGTGTTGCAAAGAATTGGGCATGACTGAGTGACTGAACTGAACTGAGCTGAGCGTATGTTGCCAATAAGGAATGATGAGTCACAAGTTTTCTTTGTCATTGTCTTGTTCTGACGTCTTCCAGTTCTAACTGCAGAATTTGGCAAAACTGAGTTAAGAATCAGAATCAACAAGTCAGATTCAGAACAAGAGACAAGTGAAGGATAAAGGAGCAAGACTGTGGTCAGTTGGGAGGGGTACAAATGCAACCATACTCATTAAACAGAAGCAAAAATCAGGGTCAAGTTCAGCTTAGACACATCAACAAAAGCAAACTTAATCAGAATCAACAAGTCAGATTCAGAACAAGAGACAAGTGAAGGATAAAGGAGCAAGACTGTGGTCAGTTGGGAGGGGTACAAATGCAACCATACTCATTAAACAGAAGCAAAAATCAGGGTCAAGTTCAGCTTAGACACATCAACAAAAGCAAACTAGTAAAATGCCCAACAGGAAAGAGCATAACAACTAACCCAATATAGAATAATTTGATATAATAAAGATTCAAATCACCTCTACTTCAGGGTATGTGAAAAATTCTTTACCTGTTGCAAAGCATCACTGTTCTTTCTATTCTTTCTCTCCCTCAGACTTGTCTCATAACTCTTCAAAATAAAATAATCCGTGGAGCTAAGAATGAACGGGGTTGAATAAAATAGTTCAGTGTTTTTTTGGTGGCAATGATTATACCTTTTAAAGTTTTCATAACTAACACTTTACTGTTATCATTATTTTCCGCTCAGTAGACAGCACGAGTTCCAGAAGTTTCATGATATAATTGAAATTGATGTGTTTTTTGTTTTTTGTTTTGCTAAGCAGCATAGATATTTCTTCAGTGAGGTTCCAGCTGTCCTCCCAGCACTCACTCCCAAAATCTGTGGTGAAGAAAAACATGACTTCACTCTATCTCATCCCTACAGCAGTCTTGGCTTTCTTCTTCACAAAATTGTTAAGACTTTAGAGGTCATGGGCAGTACTTACAAAGGCTAAGATGTAGTTTTAGGAGAGGCAGTGATGCTTGTGTTCTCATAGTTATGATAAAACATGGATATTCTAACTGAGGATCAGGTCTTCCCCAGTGGTGCAGTAGTAAAGAACCCGCCTGTCAATGCAGGAGACTCTGGTTCGATCCCTGGGTTGTGAAGATCGCTTGGAGAAGGAAATGTCAACCCACTCCAGTATTCTTGCCTGGAGAACTCTCTAGACAGAGGAGCCTGATGGGCTTCAGTCCATGGGGTCACAAAGAGTTGGACATGAGTGAGCAACTGAGCATGCACAACTGAGGATCAATATGGGATCCTCTGAATTTTGCTTTTGAAAGTTTGCTTGGAACCTAAGGATTGTTTTTCTTTTTTCTCCTTTTCCTCACTACCAACACTTGTCTGTTACAGATTCAAACAATGCATTCGAGATAACCTTTTTATTAGAGGGTAATTTTAACATATCCTTTCTTATGGCACAATCCTAAGCTCACGCTTTACTCGCTTTCCAAATGGCTCCAGCTCCCAAAATGCGAAGGGAGCTATTGCCGTGCCAGGGCAGCACGGCCATCTCTTTTCGAGTGGGAGGACAGCACGCCTGCGCAGAGGGCTTCCTCTGTGTTGTGGATTCCTGCTGCAAAGAGCTGCCCCTCCGAGGGCTCCCTCGTGTAGGTGCTTCCATGTTTCTCGCCTTGGAGACTGCCCGGAGTGGAGGTCTCGAAGGACCCCGCCCTGACACTTCCCGTCTGTGTTTGTTTCGCTGTGGTTCTCCACAGCCTCCTGGACCGTGTTCCTTTCAGTCTCCCTCAGAATCATTTATGTTTCATTATTTGCAGATGGAGGGAAAAAAGCAAATTGACAAACACGGAAGGATCTCATTTTCTCATAAGGCTTTGATCTCTGAAAAGTGTGCTCTGAGCCCCAACGGAATGAGTCTCCGATCATAGGGTGTAAGAATCTTTCTTACTGTTTCCTCCCTCCGTCTCTTATTTCCTTGCAGCCCCATTTCCCTCTTTCCTCGTCTCCTTTCCATCTCCCCCGTTCTAGTGGCTTTAAGGCCAGTTTGCCCCCAGGTCGCCCACTTCTGTTCTTTTCCTCCTGATGGAATCTCTTCCTCCTTCTGACTCTCAGGTTTGTTCCCAATCGCTGTTAATGCGTTTATCACTTCTGACATAAGGTGGTAGATTTTTTTAGCTTATGTTTTCCTCCCCTTTGCAACTCCCTTCCTTCACTAATGGCGGAGAGTGACAACTAGTGATTAGAGGAGTCTTGAAAATGCCACCAGGAACTCAGCAACCGAGGTGCCTCATCAAGACGAAGACGTGCGTTCAAGCCTGGATCCCCAGATGTCCCCTCCTCCACCCCTTTTATCCCCCCTTTACTGGCAAAACCTGAGTAACCTCTTTCTACTGCCCGACCTGAAGGTTCTAGCTGAAAGCCTTCTGCAAGCCCAGGGGTGCCCACACCCTGCTCAGGGCTTTTACACCCCCCTCCCCCAGGCAGCCTGTTGGGAAGCAAATACTCCGTTATTTCTCTACCAGGCACAAAACCTTTTTGTGTAAATGGGGCTATAAAATTTGTGCGTGCTCAGTCGCTCAGTTGTGTCTGACTCCTTGCCACTCCAAGGACTGCAGCCCGCCAGGGATTCTCCAGGCAAGAATGCTGGAGGGGATTGCCATGCCCTCCTCCAGGGGATCTTCCCAGCCCAGGGATCCAACCCTCCTCTCCTGTGTCTCCTGCATTGGCAGGCAGATTGTTTACCACTCATAAGCCCTCTAAAATTTGTAGGTGCTACATAATAAACTTTAAAGAAAAAAAATTTTTTGGTATATTTCTACTTGGCAAGCCTGTTTCCTCTTTCCTTGTCTTCCTCCTGGGTCCTTCTTTCAGTCATCATGCTGCCCTTCCTGTCTTCCTTTCTTCTCTTTAGGGCCTTACTGAGGTGTATAGCTGAGTTCAGAGCACAAGCTTAGGGAATGATTGATCACATCAGACCTTCAGGGTCTGCTTGTCCAGCAGAGCTCAGCTTAAAGCCAGGCCACAAAACTGCTGTGGTCTCCATGGGACAGAACTGTATTGATCACAACAGCCACCGGCATTTGTTAAATACTATTTATGAATTATGGTGGTTGGTCCATGTCTTTACAAGTTCATGCATTCATTCTGCAGATATTTGCATTTACCTTGTAGCCAGCTTTTCTAGCTTTGAGGACAGTACAGAGAACAAAACAGACAAACGTACCTTCATACAGATCTCACAGATCTCAAAATGTTAAAATACATTTTCATAATCTCTTGTGCAATAGCAGTTTTTACAAGTGAATTCCCAGGTGGCCCCGTGGTTAAGAATCCTGCCAACCCAAGAGACACAGAAGACGCAGGTTCAGTCCCTGGGTTGGGAAGATCCCCTGGAGAAGGAAATGGCAACCCACTTCATTATCCTTGCCTGGAAAATCCCATGGACAGAGGAGCCTGGCAGTCTCTGAAGTCGCAAAGAGTCGAACAGGACTTTGTAACTGAACAACATTATCTCCTGTAGGCTTCCTAGGCAGCTTAGCGATAAAGAATCCATCTGCCAATGCAGGAGACGCATATTCGATCCCTGGGTCGGGAAGATCCCCTGGAGAAGAAAATAGCAACCCCCTCTAGTATTCTTGCCTGGGAAATCCTATGGAGAGAGGAGCCTGGTGGGCTGCAGTCCATGGAGTTTCAAAAGAGTAGGACATGACTGAGTGACTGAGCATACTCACGCACTAATGTCTCCTAGAAATAAAATCCCCCAAGTTTTAATGGCGGTAAGCACTTTGTTCAGTTATATATATATATATATATATTTTTTTTTTTTTTTAAGAAATAGATGCTGCAAAACTAAAGAGAAATACTTTGTTCTCTTTATGTCAGTGGAACAGCTTCTTGCAGAATGTGCTTTACTTTCTGTTTTCTCTTCTTCCCCCTTTCCCTTGCTCCTACTTAAAAAAAAAAAGGCAAGAAAGAAAAGAGAAGCATGTTTGGGTTTTCCCCACCTGGTTATGGTTAGTTCTTTATTTTAAAATCGCTTTCAAAACAGATCAGACATTACACTGTTAAAAACAATTTTCACTGTCGGCATTGAATATCATACTGCGCTTGTAGTAATAACTGATAGATATCTAGAATAATCTTCAATAGGACTGAGACGCTAAAGAACTGTCAATCACAGAGTTTAACTTTAAACACAGATGATTTGAATTCGTATTAGCAGCATGAGGAAGCCAAGAAGATGGTGTAGTGCTGGTTGGAGAAAAGATGATAGGATTACCTCTGCAGTTTGCCTTTCTTGCTGGTTGTTTGAGCCACTAAATCAAGGCAAAGTTTATGAAAAGCCTGTGGCTGGGGTCTCCAACTCTTTATTCCTGCTGAGATTTTCCTATTATAAATCTGCTGTCAGAAATAAGTGCTTTACTTGTGACTTAATTCTATGCAGGCACAAACACCTAGGTTCAACACTTAGGCCAGGCAGCCTTCACTGTCTCGAGAGCAGCAGAGATCTCATTAATTTGAGCTGCTGCAAAGAGAAGGGGTTCACATGCTCTGTGGTCACCATTCGCTTCTCTGGCAGTCGCGCTGTGGGTGCTGAAAGAAAACCTGAGTTCCAAGGCGCCCATCGGCCCAGAACCTTGAGCGCTAGCATGGAGCGGCAGTTTAGGGAGTGTCAGGGTATGTGGATCCCAAAGTACTATCTTTCTAGAAAGAAGCTGTTCCTCTCTTTTAAGATTTTTCATGCCACCTCTCTTTAAAAAAATCTGTCATTTAAAAACGTTTCTGTTACTATCATCCATAGCTAATAGGCTGTCCAGTCTGGAGCCCTGTGAGGCTATTCAAATTTTAAGTGATTAAAATCAAATACAATTTTAAATCTGGTTCCTCTATTCGCACTAACCTCACTTGAGTGCCTGATTGTCACGTGGAGCTCAGGGCTACTGCCTTGAACAGCACAAGAAAGACATTCCCACGGTCTCAGAAATCTCTGTTGGCCGGTGCTGGTGTAGAGACTGCCTGTGGACCGTCTCTTGGCCTTTGGTCACTCAGCACATTTATGCTGATCAGACTTAAAAGGTATAGGCAGTATGAGCTTGATACTAAAATGTCAACATGTTTTCATCTTAGATATTCTGATTTTGTATCTTCCTGTTAAAGATACACAGAAATCACTTTCTTGGCTGTCTTAAGTGTCTTTGAATCTATATATTAGCACCTTGTAACACATGCTTCCCAGAGGATCCAGTTTACAAGCTGTTGGTTATGTCTCTAATGGAGGCAGGAAAGAAATTGAGAGTATGAATGTAGACATTTTTGCATGGATTCAGCTTTAGTGTGACATCCAATCATTCATACTGATTATGTTTTATGAAAAGATTGGTCTGACACAGAATGGAAAATTTTAAAACTGGGCCTTTACTGCACAGAGTTAAGGACCAAAGACGGATAAAAAGTTTCACCTTTGGAAACACAGTCCACCTAAGAATTCCAGACAGGACCAGCTAAGATGAAGGGAACAAAAGCTCAATTCAGAGTAAAAAAAAAATCTATATATTAAATGTATGATTATTTGGCATGAGTGTGAACATGATCTACAGTAGTTTCCTCATTCACTCTTCAACGTGTACTAAGGATGTTAGTGCTCAGCGCTCTTGTCTATAAATTTTGGCTCCGCTTTTCATATAAGCTTGTCTATCTCAGGGAGCTTTGGCCAGAGTGAGGGGAGTGAGTACCTGTTATTGAGAGTACTGCCGTGCTTGTTTATTACACTTGACCAACTTGGGAAGTGGAGAAGGAAATGGCAACCCACTCCAGTACTCTTGCCTGGAAAATTCCATGGATGGAGGAGCCTGGTAGGCTACATACAGTCCATGGAGTTGCAAAGAGTCAGACACTACTGAGCGACTTCAGTTTCTTTCTTTCCGTAGTTCCTTTTGGAGAAGGAAATGGCAACCCACTTCAGTGTTCTTGCCTGGAGAATCCCATGGGTGGAGGGGCCTGGTAGGCTACAGTCTATGGGGTTGCAAAGCGTCAGACATGACTGAGCAACTAACACACACACAACTTGGAAAGATTTGTGCTTTAGCTGATAACAGTCACTACTCTTTGAAAAGTATTACCTTATTTGATTGAAAACTGAGATACGTGACTATATCTCAGCACAATGGAGATGTTTCTATATGATGAGGGCTGCTACCTTCTAACAGGAGAATTCTTAGCCTTGTCCCAGTTCCATCCCTGGGTGCCCGGTCACGTTTCAATGCACTCAGATCAAGTACCAGAGTCCACACAGCACATGCATGTTGAGATGCTCAGTAGATAATATTTAGTGTTAAGTGCTTATTTGCTAGCTTCCCTGACTAAACTCTGAGCTTCCCAAGGAAAAGAGCTGTGTTCACCCACCTTTATCTTCCTTGACTTGAATAGTAGATGCTCAATAAGAGTAGGCATTTAATTGGCTATTGGAACTACAAGATTCTACTAAAATATACATATTTAGTAACCAAGTCAGCCCTCTGGTTCATTCAGAAAGTGAAAGTGTGGGTCGCTCAGTTGTGTCTGACTTTTTGTGACCTCATGGATTGTAGCCCGCCAGCTCCTCTGTCCATGGAATTCTCCAGGCAAGAATACTGGAGTGGGTTGCCATTCTCTTCTCCAGGGGATCCTCCTAATCCAGGGATCAAAGCCAAGTCTCTTGCTTATGCTGCATTGCAGGCGGCTTCTTTACTGTCTGAGCCCCCAGAAAGCCTTTCCTTAACTTTAAAATGATAATATAGGTTTGCATTAAAGGCAATATAATGAATAAATTATTGTAAATACTATGAGAAAAGGTTAAAACATTTATTATATGAAATGTTTACCACCAGAAGTTAGCCAGTATTCATTAGTCCTTTTTGTCAGAGGAAGTTGGGAGTTGCTGCTTAGATTTTCAGAATTAGTGGCAAATTTCTAAAGCCTTGCTCCTGGAATGTGAATCTCAGGGCAGTCTGTTTGCCCTACCCCCACTCTTTTATTTCTTTGTTGTACAGAAGTGCCCCTAAAATCAGTGAAAGTGAAAGTGGAGTCGCTCAGTCGTGTCTGACTCTTTGTGACCTCATGGACTGTAGCCTATCAGGCTCCTCACTCCATGGGATTCTCCAGGCAAGAGTAGTGGAGTGGGTTGCCATTTCCTTCTCCAGGGGATCTTCCTGACCCAGGGATCAAACCCAGATCTCCTGCATTCCAGGCAGATGCTTTAACCTCTGAGCCACCAGGGAAGCTCCTTCCCAAATGAATAAATTGTTAAGCTGTTTATTGCCTGCTGCTGCTTTACTCACTGATTCGGGATTTTAGAGTTTTTTCATCAGAAGCTCTTACCTTTGGAAGCTCAGGTCTCATCTGAGAGTTCCCTCAGCCCAAGGAAGGAGGGAGCTGAAACCTGCAAACCTGTAGGTCTTTTCTCTGCCCACTAGCTTGCACAAGCTGCAGGTGTCACGATGGGGAAATGACTCTTGCAACCTGAAGCTTTCATCTGGGTGCCACAGTCAAGAGCTGGAGGCTCGCTTTGAGAAACAAAAGGTTTTTTGCTGATCATGGGATTTACAGGAAAGGACACTCATAGGAGTAGGCTCTGAAGGAAGTGAAGTTCTCCTCAAGAGCATACAGCTCATCCTGCTGACCTTGGTCTTTAAGCCACGTTCACACCCACCTCAAATATCGCTACACATGAGAGCTTCTACCGGGAGAAAGAAGTATAGGCTGAGTGTTAACCCACTTCATCACAATTGCAGATGGATATCTTCAAAGAGAGAGTGGATCTGGATACCATAAGCCAGAGTTTTTCAGCCTGGACACCACTGGCATTTTGGATGGATTTAGTCTTGGCTGTGAGAGGCTGTCCTGTGCACTGTGGAATGTTTAGTCCAGGGCCTCTGTTTAGTGCATTCCAGTAGCAATTGCCCTCAGATGTGATAACAGCCAAAAACATCTCCGGACATTGTCAGATGTCCCCCCGGGCAGGGGCTCGGGGCAAAGTCACCCTGGATTCAGAAGCACTGCTATATGGAGAGTCGCATAGGATTCCATATGTGCCATTTCTTAGTAACTTTCTTCTAGGAGTCTCTGGGAAAATGATTAAGGAATGTATATATTATGTCATAACCAGAAAGTTTGCATAAGCCCTCACTTGTACGACACACAGTTGAGTTCTAACCAAAGCAAGCAAACTCTTTTCTCTAGACATAAGTTTCTAAGCTGATCAAATAACAAGTCTTCCCTTGTAGAGAATCTGAAGATAAATCATATTCAAAATACATGGGTAGAAATTAATATTGACTCTGTCCTAAAATGTGCCCTCAAGAACTTGGCTGTTAATTCAACATGTAGAAATCTGTATTGGGGATCTACGGTGTGCCAAGCGTTTGACTAAGCACCGGCAATCAGAGACAAGTAAAACATGATTACCCTCCTTTAGGAGTTTAGAGTGTAGTTGAGGCAGATATAGTCATCAGTTACAAATAATACTTGGCTAAGTTGCTCTACGCAGAGAGGCAGCAGCTACATCAGAGAATGATTCCAGAGGAGGTGAAGTTGCAGCTGTGTTTTGAAGGATGAATAGGAGTCAACTGGAAGAAGTAGTGAGCAAGGACACACTCAGAGAAGGAGCAGTGCCTGTGAGGATTCAGAGGGATGAAGCCACACAGTGGGGGGAACTGTGAGAGGCTCTGAATGCCTGAGCCAGGGAATCCTACGGGATAGGGATTCAAGATGAAGGGAGAGTCAAAACCACACCCTGCAGGACTTTGGGTGCTGAACTTGGCACCATGCTTGAAGGTGCACCAGCAAAATTTCAGCAGGGATGGGATAGTTAGGAGGCAGCGGGAGTAATCTGGGAGCAAAGGAAGTGGGACTGAAATCAAGGCATGGCAGTGAGGTGAGGAGGAGGAGGAGCTAGGGGATTTTTCAGAGACTAAGAAGGTCAAATCTATCAACTGATTGGAGACAGGAGCTTGACATAGAAGCCACATTTCTGATGCAGCCCATGCTTCTAGCTGAGGTGACTCAGTGGCTTGTTCTCAATCCCAAAGATAAGAGAATCCAAGAAGATGGTAAGTTTGGAGGAGAGAACCATGAGACTGCATGATGGGTGGAGCCCTCCTCAAGTTCTGAAATGAAATTCAACCTGGTCCGGTTGTTATTTACCAACTGCCTGAACTTGCTCCCACTCACTGAACTTCTCTAGCCTTGGCTCCCTCCCATTGTTAGAGGAGGGCTAATAGCACTTGCTTGGCAGGTTATTATAAGGTTGAAATGAGATGACTGTTAGGGAGAACCGTGCCTAGCCCTGAAAAGTGTCCATTAACAGCGCCAGTGTGAAGAGTGTCCCTCGGGAGTTCTGCAGCCTCGCACCCCAGGGCTTGTGCTTGATAGGGCTTGTGCTTTTCACCATCCCCATGTGCTGTCCCGTGGGGCTGGGGCATGTTGATGCAGTGGTTGGGATACAGCCTGCTCGAGAGGAGTGGTGAGATATAAGGATGGTAAACTCCTCAAGGGTTAAATCACAAGAGACTGTATACACCAGACTAGGAGACTTGGCATTTCTCTGTGTGAGGAATGAGGAAGTACTGGGGTTTTTAGGCAAGGAGATGTTGTGTGTCAGGATTCACATTCCACAATCACTTCAACAGCCAGCGGCGTGGAAGGGCTGAAGTAAGGCCCTAGGGAGAGGGTGGTGGAAATGTTCCCATCGGCCTTCCTTACTCCCGTCTCCCTCCTGAGTGCGCAGAAAGCTCAGCTTGCCAGCTTGATTGACTTGCGTCAGTGTAAAGGGGAATGAAACAGCGATCGCAACTTGAGGAGCTACAAGCATGTCAGCCTGGAGCAAAACTATCCTTTTTCTTAGTTTTTCCTATGGCTACAGATAACGTGGGGCCAGAAGGTTTCACTTTGCCTTAAAAGGCCAACACTCGATACCACAAAGCTAGGAAGGAAGTGCCTTTGCAAATCGATAGGAGCAGCCAAGCCTGTGGGACCACAGTCGGCTCCGCTCCAGATCCTAAACCCTATTCAGCACCGTCTAGACCTGTCTGAATGATTTGGTCTAATTAGCCTGTCCCCTAAAGAATCTTTGAATTTTAATGGTGTGCTTGCAGACTGCCCTCTGCCAAGCGTGGACTCTAGGAGTGAGGGTTTGATGGCCCACATTGGCGTGGCCAGAAGCCACAGGATGCTTTGATGACTTTGTGGAATTGAATGATTTTATTTGGAAAGAAAAATTGGGATTAGAGGAGGGGAGTAAATCCGTGAGGTGGCCATCTTGACAGGTGAGGCTCGCTGAGAGCATGTCCGATATTCTCTTGCCAAAACACCTTGCTCCTTCAGGTCTGATGGAGCTGGGCTTTTCTGTGTCTCTGGAACAGTCTTGCTGCCGAAGCGTGAGGTGCGGGGAGAGCGCTGGAGAGATAGCTGTCAGGTCTGCGTTCTAATTGGAACTCTGCCGCTAGCTGGCTGTGTGAACCTGGGGAGGCTTCAGCTACATGGGCGGCCGTCCCGCACCCATCAGATGAAGATCCTAACCTAGATCACTGGGAGGGAGGAGGAAGAAGGGGAAAAGACAGAGGAGGAAAGAAGAAATTTGCACTTACCTGGTTTTTATCTCGTTCTCTGAGCATCCTGCCATGTGGTTGACCCATATCATCCTCAAATCTCACAATATTCCCACAGCCGTCTTTTCAGCTGTATGCGTTTATGAGCCTGAGTTTATGTGGAAGCTCTAGGAGTGAGATGGAATGGCAGAAGATGGAGGCAAAAATAGGAGGTGATGTTTTAAAACCTTGAGGCCACCTTAGCAGCGTCCAAAGACAGGCGTGGGGATTGTCATGTGTTGTGAGGAAATGGATTTCACTGGAATAGCATGCTGAAATCATGGCAGTTATGATTTGGGTTCTTGTTCCTTGGTTGGTCCACCTGACGACTGGATTAAAGCTAGGGCTGAGGCTGACGCACGTGCATTGCGTGGCTCCCATCTAATACTTATTTTAAATTGAATTCTTTCCCTGTTCTGTCTGCTCCATCAAAACTCACAGCCTTAGCTTAGCTTCCAAGCTGTCTATCGCAAAGTGTCCCGCCTCGCCATCGTTCTTGTCACGCACTCCCTTGTTACGTGGCTCTTCTTCCCTTACCCTTGAATGTGCGCTCATCCTCTCCTGACTTCACACCTTCTTCATCCTGTACCTGGACTGACTTAACACCCAAGAGAGGAGTCCCTTCTATGGGCCAAACACTGGACAGAGAGCTGGGAATACAAAGAGAATGTAATTTAATGCCCCCACGTTTCTTGTTCTCTTTTGTCAGTTGCCCATCATTTCTAACTCTTTGCAACCCCGTGGACTTGTGCCCTTAAAGAGGGAAGCGTAAGTTGCAGTGGGGGCCCAGAACACCTAGGTGAAATAATACAGATGCTAACACTCTCTTCCCTCTCACCTGTCCTCGATACTCTCACATGTCATCATAGTCTCACCTGTCCTTCAAAGCCGAGCCTGCAGTAAGCACTGACTCAGTCTAAATTCTTAATGATCCATAGCTTATAGGCACACTCTACTGTCAACAAGACTTAGAAGTTTGATAGCTTGAACCCTTATTTTGTAATCTATTGTTTGGACTTGTTTAATCACTCAGTCATTCTGACTCCTTTGCAACCTCATGGACTGTAGCCCGCCAGGTTCCTCTGGCCATGGGTTTTTCCAGGCAAGAATACTGGAGTAGGTTGCCATTTCTTTCTCCAGGGGATCTCCCAATCCAGGGACTGAAGCCACGTCTCCTGAACTGGCAGGTGGATTCTTTTTCTGCTGAGTCACCAGGGAAGCCCCGTTGTTTGAACTTCTCACCCGCAAATTCTGCCACAACCCAACAATAGTTGTCTCTGTGGATCTTCTCCACAGAGAAGAAACAAAAGTTTGTTTCTGTGATGAGGATGTCTCCCTTTTTATTTCTGGAAGAGCTCCCTTCCAGATGGAATCTCTTCCTTTTCTGTTACATAACCTTCCACTTTGCACATTTTTGTGGCCAAGTGGGCCATTGGGCATCAAAAAGCTGTAATTATTACTACAAGTTATCCTGCCTTAATAACTAACACTTAATGGCATTTTATCAGTGACAAAGCATCTCTGTCTCCGTTATATTGTTGTTTCAGACAACAATTTTGTTATGTAAGTAGCAGAGAAATTAGGATCCCTGCTTCGTGGACAAGAAAATAAATCTTCAAGGACCTAACCTATCTTTCTCATTTTTCAGTGTTCAGTTATGTCCGACTCTTTGCAACCCCAGGCTCTTCTGTCTATGGGATTTTCCAGGCAAGATTCTGGAGTGAGTTGCCATTTCCTCCTCCCAAGGAAGCTTCCCGACCCAGGGATTGAACTTGTGTCTCTTCCATCTTCTGCACTGGGAGGCGGTTTACCCCAAGTGTCATATTATGTAACAAATGGTTGTGAATAAGACCATGTTTTCCCTATGCTATCTCTGGGTGGGGAGAAAAGTAGGTAATTTATATGCTGCAAATTTCCTGATGGGAAAACTGTTCTCTTGAGTCATGTCACTGGCTAAATACCCAAGGATCCTTAAAAAGTCTCTTTTGACATGAAGTAAAGCAACAAGGATTCACAATGCTTCTTCTCAGCAGAGCTGTGTGACTCAAATAGCAAATGTGTGTGACCCTGCTTAGTTAGGTATTTATCCTGGTGTTTTAGGTTTTTCCATTCCTTCCTCTACTGAACTGCCTGCCACTGCCATCTTTCCATTGTTCTGTACTCATCCAGGCCCTCTCCTCTTCTTGGAATGATACTCTGCATTCCCATCTCTGTGTCCCTCTAAAGATCCCACCACTCCTCAAGACCCAGCTGAAAATAAACTTCTTGAAAACACCTGCCTCCCTTCCCTCTGTCCCTGTTCATACTCTCCCTTAAGAAGTTAACGTTACCCCTTGGGGATTCCCTGGAACAGATATCCAAGCATTCTGCCTTCCAATATAGATATTTGCATACAGTTGCTATTTTTCTACCCAGATGCCAAGCTCTTGAGTTGAAGCATCTCTGTTGATTCATTTCTGTGGCCTCATACGATGGAGCCAGTGCATTGCACGTGGCAGTTTCTCAGGAACGTGTGTCCAAGGAGTAGAAGCTTGGTATTTAAAGGAGACAGTTAGGTTGGGTAAGGATACCCAGCTGAAACTGAAATAGCTGAGACGAGGCAAAAGAAAAAAAGCCAGGACTGCGTACTCTAGCCGCTGGGCTCTAGTGCCCTTTGGGATGGGACAGTAATGGTTATCGCTTCTGCTGCCACAGTTCGATTCTCACCCTCACACGGAGCCTTTGAAGTGAAATCTCTCCTGGTACCACTGGGATGGTTCTGTTTGAAGGGATGCTCAGTAGAAAGTTATGAAGTCTCTGGTGAAACGCTGCTCAGTTCAGTCTCTAGAGATTCAGATTCTTTTGACCAACTTGATGTTTCAACAGCTTGAAAAATGAAGGAATGAACCATGTCTGTCTAGACTGACCAGAAAGTAAAAACAAGGGGGCACTTTGAAATCTGTGAATCTGACCACAACTGAGAGTTGTACTTAGTCCAAGTAACTGGAAAAATCGGTTTCTTGGATTAGACAAATGCTTCCCTTAAGACTCTCAAACTGCTTGCTTTCTTCTTTCATAATTAATAGAAAATTATTACATTGACAGACAAGGGACTTCATATTTGAGCCAATGGGAAAACTTGACGTTGAAACCAGGGGAAATGATTTAGCCCCAAATAGAGCTGTTAATGCCAGGATAAAAGCAAACAAATGTGCTAATGATCTTCCCTGAGAATTGGACCGTGATGAATTTTGATGTATTTCCAGATGGAAAATAGATCAGTTCTCTCTGGGCTGGGGGCAGACATCAGAAAGAGAATATGCTGAAATGGAAGTTCGGCAGAAAGCACTCATTTTCATTTTCTGGAGAATCGAAGTGCTAAAGAGAGAGAAAAATCCCATTTGAAGGAACCAGACCGGTGGGGTTGTGAGCATCCATGACAAGGTGGAGGAGGTGAGCCCCTGATTCTGCGGCAGAGACTGCCATCATTCTGGGGGGTTAAGGAACTGCATGTGTGCTGGTTGCAAGATGCAAGGCCGCCTCGCTGTCCTTTTGTGCGTTTAGTCATCTCATCATCCAACAGGTATTCATTGCCCACCTGCCACATACCCTGCTATTTTCTAGGTGATTTAGGTAGAGCAGAGACAGTCACTGACGCTGTAGAATTTCCATTCTAAGTGGTAGGAGGCAGACCATACATACATGCATACATGCATTAAGTCAGATAGTTATCAGCGCTATGAAGTATATGTTGGAGAAGGGAAGGGCGTCCCACTCCGGTATTCTTGTCTGGAGAATCCCATGGACAGAAGAGCCTGGAGGGCTACAGTCCACATGGTCACAAAGGATTCAGACTTGATTGAGCGGTTAACACTGACAGTAATGAAGTATGTGTATAACTGAGACACTTTGCGGTGTATCTGAAACTGTCACAACATTGTTAATAGGCTATACTCCAATATGAAATAAAAAGTTTTTTAAAAAATCAAAGTAAGGGTAAAGCAAGCACCATGTGCCAGTATGGGCTGGAATGGGCTGAGGCATGACGCCACGTTGTATAGGTTGTGTCGGGAAGACCTCGCAGACGAGCTGACATTTAAACAGGGACTCAAAAAAGTCATGAGAAAGACGCGTGACTGTTTGGATAATGGGTATTCCAGACAGAGGGGACAGCAGATGGAAAAGCCATGAGATGTGAGAGTTCTTGGCAGGATCAAGAAAAGCTAAGTAGCTAGCTCAGTTGAAGTAGGGTTGGCAGAGGGCAGAGGAACCCACACGGTACGAGATGGAGCAGGGGGCATCCTGTGTTCCTGGCTTCATGCTGGAGGAGACGAGTTGGTTCAAGTAGACTTCCTGGCAGTAGGTGGGAATGCTTCTGAAACTACAGGCAGACTGTGAAGCAACCATCACTGTGCTGAAACTACACTGAAGCTGGGCTCAGCACAGGAAGCTGAGGCCTGTGTGAGTGGATATGGGGGCAACTTCGTTTTCAGCTGTGCTCCAACACAGCTTTGCTCCAACACAGCTTTGCCCCTTCCATGACCTTGTGTCTCCACTGGCTATGCTTGTTCTTGCCTCCAAACCCGTTGAGACATCTCCATTCTTCCTGCTTAGCTCAGGGACCTGGAGACAGTGTGGACACAGATGAAACAGAGTGGAATTTGGTGCCTCAAAAACCTGGGTTCAGAAACCTGCCTTATAATTTAGTAGCTGTCTGACTTGGAACAAATTATTTAGCCTCTTTAGTATCTTAGTTTCATCAGCAATAGTAATAAAAATGTTCTTGAAGTATCTTAAGCTTTGAAAGAATCATCATTAACCAAGGAGAGCACCTCTGTAATGGGTGGATGAGAAAGCTGAGGCACAAGGGGTTCAGCAAGTGGCCCATGGTTACTACTAGATGATAGAATCAGAATTTGAACTTGAGCGGCATGGCAACAGGATTCCTGAACGTAACCTCACACTACCTTGCAGCTAATGTCCTTGCTAAAAGAGATCGTGTAACAGAAAAAGCAGAGTAACGACAAAGAGTACAGAGTACTTAGTCAGTAGTTATTAGCTCCTGATCATTCATACTTTTCTGGTTGCCAGTGACAGTGAAACCATCCCCAAATTACTGAAGCCAAAGGAACATTTGTTTGCTGTTAACAAATATAAGTCTAGACTCTAGATTCCCCTGGGGCATGCTGACTTCAGTTACTACTCAATTTAGGTTTCAAACTATTAGTTACCGCTCTTGGCCATGCTCTTTCTTTCTTGATCCTTTTTCAAGTTCCGTATAGGGAGCCAGAACAGCTTTGGTTCCGTGTTGGGTATGACACCCAAGCCAATGAAGGAGAGGCACCCACGTCCGTGGTGGTTAGAGCAACCATGTGTCCTGTTTTGACGAGAACAGTCGCATAGTCCAGTATAAGAGAGGAGCCCACTGCCTTTGGCAGGGGTGCCCACACCTCCTGGATTGTCCAGACTCCCCTCGTCCGTATCTGCCATATCTCCCTTCACCGTATCACGCTTAAACATTCACCGCACCTCCATTTCCTCGGAGAAGTATCCCAATTTGGACATTAGATTTTACGATTGCTCTACTGATAGTCCAGAGGGAAATACAGAGCTTTTGTGCCCTTGGTCACTGCTTCGGATACAAATTTTCCCCTTGAATCCTAAGAAGGATTTGCTTAGCTGAGAGTGGGGAAGGATGGGTCCGCCAAGGAAGAATAGAAAGGCTGTGGGTCAGAGACTTCGCGTGGTGGATTCTGGGTGGTCAAAGTCAAAAATATCCATCACAGGGCCTTTTTCTTCCTTTACAAAGTTTGGTATGATTTAGTAGCAAGTTGAGGGAGTTTAGGGGTTGTAAAACATGAGTTTGAATTTTGGCTCCGTTCTTCCTCTAGTGCTGATTTTATTGATCACTTTCCTTTGAAAACCTCGTGTGTAGCAGGGGTCCCCAACCTCTAGCATCTAATGCCTAATGATCTATTATTATTACTACTATATAATAATAATAGAAATAAAGTGCATAATAAATGTAATGCTCTTGAATCATCCTGAAACCATCCCCCGCCTCAGTTTGTGGAAAAATTGCCTTCCATGAAACCAGTCCCAGATGCCAAAAAGGTTAGAAACCGCTGAGCTAGAGGGAACTAATTATGTCTGCCTTGGTGAGTTGTTGGGCGGATTAAACAGGCTAATGAAATAAAACCCTTACCACAAAGCTTAACATATATGATTCAATAAATGGATAGCTGTTGTTTTTCCGTGATGCCTAGTACACATCTGAGCACACATTAGGTAGTGAGCATTTGCCTAGTGACCAGGACACAAAATAAAGGACCGGGAACCTCAGAGTGAGTGTACAGAGTCTCTGGGTAAGTTTCGAGAAGAGATGCTGGCAATGATGACAAGACCTAGCGATCAAGGAAAGGAACCTTAAAATTGGAAATTGAATGAAGGTTTTGTGATCCAGCTAAAACATTGGAGAAGCTACTGAGAAAATATGCTTTTCAGAACCCTGGGGGAAATGACATTCTTAACTTTTAAAACAGTCAAGAACATTTTCTTAACACTCATATTGGGGCAAATAAATATGAATAGTTAATATATCCCAGTCCTAAGAAGTTCAGAATTTTGGATGGAGAAGAAGGCTCAGAAACGCGCAGGGATGTACTCTACTTAAAATAGTACATAAAATTTGTTGTTGTTGTTCAGTTGCTAAGTCTCTTTATGACCCCATGGACTGTAGCATACCAGGCTTCCCTGTCCTTCACTATCTTCCGGAGTTTGTTCAAATTCACGTCTATTGAGTTGGCAATGCCATCCAACCATCTCATCCTCTGTCGTCCTCTTCTCCTTCTGCCCTCAATCTTTCCCAGCATCAGGGTCTTTTCCAATGAGTTGGCTCCTCTCATCAGGTGGCCA
The DNA here is from genome assembly GCA_006408675.1 of Madoqua kirkii. Classification (NCBI taxonomy): domain Eukaryota; kingdom Metazoa; phylum Chordata; class Mammalia; order Artiodactyla; family Bovidae; genus Madoqua; species Madoqua kirkii. The sequence continues at coordinate 16,992 of SJYC01150979.1, read as the reverse complement.
AAGTATTAGAGCTTCAGCTTTAGCATCAGTCCTTCCAGTAAATATTCAGAGTTGATTTCCTGAATAAAATAGAGAATGATAAATGTCCTACTTTAAAACACGATAGTTCTTTGACTGGTTAAAGAAAATTGTTAAGACAGTCTCAACTCAAGTACTGTGAAGGATTAAATGAGGAAGACATCCCTTCTAACAAGGGTGAACAGAAAGGATTTGGGGAGCTGGGGTCATTTGAATCAGATCTTGAAGTATAGCTAGATTTTACATGTAGGGAAGATACAAAGGTATTCAAAGCCTTGAACATTCCAGTCAAAATCCTGCCCTTGTGTTTTTGCTTCTTCTACCTACAATGCTTTCCCCAGTGACCCACAGAGCTTGTTCCTTGAGTCTTGCCAAATGCCACCTCTCAGTAAGGACCTCCCTAGCTACCTGTGTGTAAAATTGTGATACTCACCACTTGGCCTGTATCGCTGTTCTCTTTAGTGCGCGCAACTCTCTAACCTACTCTATGCTTTCCTTGTTTATCTTGTTTTCTGTCCCTGCCTCAGGAATGCAAGCTCAATGAAGATGCTCATATTTTGTAAGAAGGAAGGAAGGGAGGGAGAGAGTCTGGCTGAGGGAGCCATGGGAACTGAAGGACAGATGGACTGTGGTGGTTTGTGCAGTGTTGCAGGGTCAGTGACAGAGTGTGTGCGTGGATGAGGGTGAGAGGGGATGAGCGAGGTGGAGGCAGATCAGCAGGAAACAGGTGGCTTTAGAGCCAGAAATCTTCAAGTCCTCTTACCTAGAAGACTTGGAGACGAGGCCGAGGGATCGAGCTTGTATTCTGCATGGCCGGGAACTCTCCAGAGCTGCTAGCAAGGGCAGGCATTGAGAGCAGCTAGAGTTAAGAATGCCAGTAAGGAGACCCTGGCAGCAAGCCACATGGTGGCCTTGACCAAAGAGAAGGAGCTGGAGAAGTAAAGAGGACAGAGGGAGCGGTGCGAGCGAAGGGGATACAAAGAGGCAGAATTCACCACTTGATCCTATTAACAAAAAGATCCCAGAAACAGACTCACAGACATAGAGAGCAGACTTGTGGTTGCCAAGAGGGTGCGGAGGGGTCAGGGAGGCTGGACTGTGAATTTGGGGTTAGTAGGTACAAGCGATTACATATGGAATGTGCTCCTGCACAGCACAGGGAACTATATTCGATGTCCTGGGATAAACCAGAATGGAAAAGAACATGAAAAAGAATGTACGTATATGTGCAACTGAGTCACTTCACCTTGCTATGCGGCAGAAATTAACTCAGCATTGGAAATCAACTATACTTCAATTAAAAACAAAAATCCCCCCCCCCAAAAAGGACAAAAACAAGATGAATGCTAGAGAACATGATGACTTCTGCATGCAGGCATGGACGTGTCAACTGCTCTCAGTAAATGTCACCATTTTTTCCTTACAGTTTCTGTACAAGCAAAACAATGTTTCTAAATGGCATTTACAGATTTCACTCTGTCTTCACTAGTTAACGCAGTAACCACTTTAATACCTGGAGGCCTTGGGGTCTCATTTTTCTGGGACGTATCTGTGGTTGCTGCTTAAAGTCAGGTCTGATGACACTTCTGTCCTTGCAGCCTCAGTTTTCTTTTCCACAAGCCATGCTCCTGTTAAGAGGAAGCACAGGTTTGCACATTAGAAGAGGTGATAGAGGAAGCAAAGGGAAGGGCATGGGATTGTCCAGAATCAAAAGTGGGCTGCAAAAGGGCTGTAAGTCTGGAAAAGAAAGCTAGGAGTCCCTTCTCCCCTTCCAAGAAGCTGAGAACTGCATTTTCAAGTGTTTTGAATTATTGCCCAGAATGTGTGTGTGTGTGTTTGTGTGTGCGCGCCCGTGCACGCACCCCTATACAAATAAAACTGCCGAGAATAGACATAGGGCCTGTGCCCTGGACGAGTCAAGGAGGCTCTGTTCACACCGAGTACAATGGCAGTGCTCTTTCTGGAGCTGTGCAATGAACGCTTCTGCTACCAAGACTCCAGAACAGAGGACTGTTTCGAGGGGTGGCTTGGCTCTTTCAAAACCTCTCTCCCTTCCAGGTCCTGCAAGAGCTGCAGGTTGCCATTGGAGATTAATTCACTGGGGTGATCATTCTCTAGTCTGTTAGTATGAATTAGCTCATCCAGTTGATCAAGGCTGAAGACTTCATGACTTCCTGTGGAAGCTTAGGACATGGGGGCCTGAAAAGTATAAAAGAATCAAGAGAGGAAAGAGGGGGGTTGTTTCTGGCAACAAATTGCATGTACAGATGAATCAAGGACCCTTCTGTTCTGAATAGTGCTGGAGAATTCAGTGGAAGTTAGCTAGCCATGGGCCTTCAACACTGAGCTTGTCTAGGAAATAGGAAGCCATGGATGGTTTTTAAAGAGGAAAATGTATGGAAATAGAGATCAATCACGTTTTCCCAGCCCCAAACATCAAATGCTGAGGTTATCCCTGGGCTCCCGCCCCCAACAGCTCTAGGAGGGAAGTCTCCTCCTGGTCTCTGACCTTGTATGCAAGCTGACTAATCCATGTCCACTCAATTCAGCCCATATTTGCTGCACACATTTCGTGTATCAGCACAGTTATAGGTTTCAGAAACAGCTGCTAAAAAGTACTCTTCTCTGGCTTCCTCTCTCGCTTTAAATATTTTCCTTCGTTTCCTCCCATTGCAAGGCCTTGTGTGACATTCCTTCAGGAAGTAAACTTTCCAAGTACTGTCATGTTAGAGCCTTAGGAGAGAACTGGTGTGGCCCAGAGTGTTAACAGGAGCGCTCTGTGTGATGAGAAATGTATGTTTTCTTTGCTCTGGCCGATTTTTCTAGACCAGAAAGCGAAGGTTTTTTTAAATATTAGCATGTAGTATATTTAACAAAGTGCTTACTGAAAATCCCACAAAATATGTCTTTGCTGCATATTCTGAAAGCACCGAGGCGCTCACCTTGGTTTGTGTAAGCATTCAGCGGTGCATGTTATACTTTATTTTGGCTGCCGTGATACGTATCAGGAGGTGGCTCTCTTTGGACTCCCAGTGAAGTTGGCAAACCGTCCACAAAGCCGGTCCAAGGACAGGGTGACTTGAGTGAGTTCTGTACGAGAGCCCTCACTGTCTGCTGTGCAAACACATGTCTGCATTCACAGTTCAGCTCATCACGCCTGCTGGCGTCAACCATCCCCAGCCAAGTTCTCATCATCTGCTGCTTGGATTAGGGCTATAGCTTACCTTCTGACTGTCTCCCTCATTCCCGGCTCTCCCACTCCCTTCCAGCTCCATACTGCCTCTGTATTCTTAAATAAAATTAGACCTTGTCTCTTGCATTTTTAAATGCCTCCAGAGTCTCTGCAGGGTCGGGTGGCAGCAACAGTTTTCATCAAGGGTCAGGCCACCCCTTAGGTGTATCAGATTGTGCATAAAGTGCTGGCCCAGAAGGAGAGGAGTGAGGTTTCAAAAGCTATATTTGACATTTACAGTGTCTTGGATTCCTTTTGAAAATTTAAATAACACTTATGGGTTAAATGAGATGTGTATTTATCCACATGGAGAAGGAAATGGCAACCCACTCCATTATTCTCACCTGGGAAATCCAATGGACAGAGGAGCCTGGTGGGCTATTGTCCATGGGGTCAGAGGAGTTGGACTCAGCGCTGAAATGACAACAGATGTTTATTCAAAAGGGGGATGCTGATCTCCAGAAAGAAGTCCGAACTTGTTCTGTCACGTAAGGAGCTATAGGATGTTGTTCGTACTAGCTTTCCAGAACCATCACCCGTCTTGCTTTTGCTAGTGTTTGTATTTGACATTGATGGTACTATCAAGAGTAGGTCTTTGAGGGACTTTTCTTCTGGTTGTGGAGATAAATGCGGAACTGTGGTTTCTTGGCTGTGTTATCATGGAGATCCCAGGGAGAACAATGGACGGTGTCCGTAGGTCTGCTTGGGTCGAGGTGTTAAAGCTCTGGAGTTGCTTCATGAAGAATTAGTAGTAATCACCTCCTGGACACTGGAGGGAAGACTGAGACTGGTAGAAAGAAAAAATGTGTAGTGCTTTTGAGGCGTCTACCTACTGGGGTTGTGGGTGATTGTGCATTGCTCAGAGTACAGGTTGAGGTGGAAGAAATAAGTTGTGGGGTTTTATGCTGCAATGTATAGGGAACTATAGAATATTTTTGGTGGGGAAAGGATACAGAGTATTTTTTAAAAAATAAAAATGAAACTACTAGAAACACAGAGCAAGACTTGTAGTTTTAGAGAGACCAGTCAAAATACTACTATAATACTCCAGGGGAGAGATGGCAGTGGCCTGGATCGGGGCAGTGCAGAAAAGACAGAGGCCGATTTAAAACGGATTTTGGAGGAAGGATTGAACAAATGTAGAGATATCTAATTGTGAACCCATATGTGAAAGGTGTGCAGCTGGTCGGGGGAATGGAGAATGTAGTCAAAGGAGCTCTCAGCAGAAGGTGGGGTTCTGCTTGGAATATGTGGAGTGTGAACACGTTGGGGGACATTCGCGTTGAAATGTACAACACGGAATCTGGAGTCTAGAGGGGATACCTTGGCAGGAGATGCCCATTCATGAGTGATGATGGAAGTGAAATGTGGAAATATTAGCTGCTCAGGGCTGTCTGACTCTTTCTGACTCTGTGAACTGTATCCCACCAGCCTCCTCTGTCCATGGGATTCTCCCGGCAAGAATACTGGAGTAGGTAGCCATTCCCTTCTGCAGGAATCTCTCCGACCCAAGGATTAAACCTGGGTCTGCTGCATTGCAGGAGGATTCTTTACCATCTGAGCCACCAGTAAAGACAATTGTAAATATTATCCAGAGTGACATCTGACATGAGAAAAGATGAGGCCAAAGGCAGAACTGCAAAGAATATCTTCATTAAGGTAAATTATTTTTAATAAATAAATTTTAATTCGAGAGATTAACTCTGGTTTTCTATGGAACATGTAAAATATGTTATACAAGGAATCCCTATCTGAAATGGCTATACATAGAATTGTATAAAAGTGGCTAGGGCATTTGATATTAAGTTAAGGGCAATACATCTAAAACACAAAAAAACAGGGACCTCCCTGGTGGTTCAGTGGTTAACCTCCATGCTTCCACTGCAGGGGTATGGGTTCAATCCCTGGTCAGGGAACTAAGGTCCTGCATGTCCTGTGGTGTGGCCAAGAAAAAGAAGTAAAACACACAAAAAATAAAAAACGAAGAAAGACCCATTTTTAATCTCTCAAAGTCTTTTCACCAACAGTAACATGGTAGTAAGTTTGATTTAGAATTGACTCTTTGTTCTTGCCATCATCCCTTTCAACTTTTGGAAGCTAGTGTTCTATTCATTTCTATGCCACTAATTATTTGATCAGTTCCAACATTCACAATTTTTCACATTAGAATTGATGCTGTGTTACAGTTAAATTAGCAGCGATCAGTTTTCTTAGCAGTATATGACTTTGGCCTGTTCGGTTCGAAGTCCTACGGTAATTGCTTTGTACGTCCCCCTTTCGGCAGCAGCAGAGTGCCCTTTGGAGTCAAGAAGGATGGAATAAAATGGCCCACTATGCTCTCTCCTGTGTGTCTCCCCCTGACCAGACTTAGCCATCTTCCATGAAGCCGCAGAGCCTTTGTGAAAAGCCAGGAACAGGGCATCAAAGACTCGAGGCAGGCACTCAGAACCTCTTATCCTGGGGTTTTGCAGGTCCTGAGAGAGCTGGGGAAAGCAAGAACCCACTGACCTCATAAAACACAAGCCCTTCTCTTCACAGAGGGCTGCCCCGTGTCACTCAGGGTTCTGGTTGCAAGCAGCAGGCACTGAATCCAGGGGGATTTATTGGAAGAAAATCTGGTGCTGACATCACTTCTAGTAAGATTTATTGGAAGGAAAGCTGGTGCTCACAGAATCAACAGGAGGCAAAGGAACAGGCTTGGGAAAGGGGCAAGACCAAGGGAACCCAGACCGTGGATCTCTGGAGCAGTCTGGCCAGGATGTCGGACTTGGCTGGCTGCATGTTGCCCTTCATTATCCTTGGTGTCCTCTTGGCTTTGCCTCTTGGCCCCAAAGACAAAGACCCAGTTAGGAGCATTCGCTCTGACTGCCCAGATCCTGCCTGTGTGCTGGTCACCAGGAAATGGAGAGCAGGAAATGTCTCTCTGGGGCTGCAGGAGGAGAAAGCAGGGTCCCAGCAAGTCACAGATGCAGCAGTGCTGCCAGGAAAGCCCCCCCCCCCAGACAGAAAAGGGTCTTGGTGTTGTATTACCAATAATAACAAACGGCTCCCTACACTTCTGTCCCAGAGTCTCAGATTTGTGAGGTCATCAGAAAGTTAAAGTGTTAGTCACTCAGTTGTGTCCAACTCTTTGTGACTCCTCTGCCCATGGGATTCTCCAGGCAGGAGTACTGGAGTGGGTAGCCATTCCCTTCTGTAGGAATCTTCCCGACCCAGGGAGTGAACCCAGGTCTCCTGCGTTGCAGGCAGGTTCTGTACCCTCTGAGCCACCAGGGAAGGCCATCAGAGCAGCCCAACAGTCAGACAGCTGTGGCATATTCCGAGTGGAGACACTGGCTTCCTTCTTCACCACCAAGTGGAGGAAACTTACCTTTCCGGAGCTCATATAGAGGGCCAGGCCCTGGACTAAGTGTGTTATGTGCAGTTTTGGTGAACGTGCAAATTACTCGTGTTTAGACTTCAAGAATATCTGAAGGAAGGAGGACAGTAGTTACAAACTGTTTTCCAACTACAGAGAAAGAAAACAACAGCTAACTGCAGAGGGTAGAATTTAGGTGCTGAATAAAATAATGTCTAAAAGATGCCATTGTTTGAAATTAGGCTCTTAGACTGACGGGTAATTAACTTCTGCCAGTAATTTAATTTCTCGCCTGTACCTGGTACGGGAGACCGTACATGTGTGGTAATTTCCCCCCGCCCCCAATCACAGAGGAAATGTAGCCGGGTATGAACTCATGGCACCACTCATATATCAGTAGTCCGCAGCAGTTCTACATAAATCCTTTTCTTTAAAGTTATTTAACTGTTTTGAAAATGGTTTCAACAGAAGTAATTCCAATTGCACCAGAAAGGAAACCAGAATCTTAAAGAAAAATATACTCTCTTTGCTGAGCAAGGCAAACATATCAATACACAGAGAGACAAGCCCGTCTCTTGTGTTTTATATCCTTAATAAATCCACCAAAACACTTACTTTCTGTCTTTAAAAAGCTGATAGACAAAGAATTCTGTGACCATTAAAAATTAATGCCTACAACTGGTTTGTAACCACTTTAAAACAGTACTTTTTTTTTTTTAATTTTTATTTCTCTTTTATTTACCGTATCTCATTATGGGACTTTGCACGTATTATAAACACAATAAATATTTGTTGGGGTTTTAAAAACTCATTGAAAACATATTCTCTGGGGAAGTGTTTTCTATTTAAAGACTTTAGATAACCTGCTATTTTCCCACCTACTTCAAAAATAAACTAACACACTTCTAATGCAAACCTATCCCTTTTTATAGCCAGGCCCTTACAGAATAATATATTTCCAAAAAGCTCTAAGTGGCCACTTTCTGTCATGGTGTTTCTTTTTCATTCTTTTGGGAGTCAATGTTTAAAAATCCTTGTGTCTGTGAAAGATAGGAGCTTGATGATGTTTAAAGCTGTCTAGTGCAAAGTCATTTGGTGAAACTGACTTCATTTTAAGAACTAAAAAAAAGTGAACATAAAGACTAGGTGGTTCTCCAAGTTAAAACAAAAGACTTGGTTTTGCTTTGCTTTTTAAAACCTCTTTAAATAATGTGAAAAAAAATCCACCCATAAAAGAGCATTGCTTTCAAAAAGAAATAATAATAATAATTTTCTTCTTAATAAAAAAAAAAACTTGGTGATTCTAATAGAAGCACAATTGTTTTTCTATATTCAGTGGAACTAAGACTAAAGTAATTTAGAACTTGAGCTGTTCTCCCATTTGGGTCTGTGGAGGCAGGCGGAAGAACCTATTGGTTATTGGTTTTACTTCTCTGAAATATTCAGTGCTCAGTCCTGGACACCTTTAAGTTTTTGCTCAGTGTGACCTTTCTTGAGCACGTTGTTTAAAAATTCTCCTCCTCTTCCCCTGATCGGCTCGCCCAATGTCCCTTCCCAGCGTTCTCTGTCTCTGTCCTAGTTACCTGACTCAGTGTATGTTTTGTTTATTTATTTGCTTTCAGCTTCTTTCTGCTCATTCATGGAAGCACCATGGCATGTTCACAGATTTTTTTTTGGTGGAGGAGGGTCCCTGTCCTGTGCCTGGCACATGACACCCTGTGAGTGCTCACCAAATATTTGCTGACATACAAGCTTAGGCAACACTGGTTTCTAGATTTCTCTGTATGGATATTTGCAGCTCTCTTGGTGGTTTAAAAAGCAATTTCACATTAATAATTTTATCCGTTTATTCTTATGATAAATTTGTGTTTTGAGAAAAGGTTATTATCCCAATTCAGCAAATGAGGGAAAGGGCCTCAGAGAGTTCCTATGAATCCTATGAATTATGCTAAGTGAGGGGCTAGCAAGTGGTAGACTCCAGCCTTGAAATGCCCCTACCACCCAGGTTGGGAATCTATCTGTCTGAAGGAATACAGCAAGGCTGTAATAAGTATTGCTGAGTCAGGTTTCAGGAGAGTGGATTCCACAGAGTAAGTAAGAATACAGTGTGGATGGATAACATGGGTTGGGAAGATCCCCTGGAAGAGGAAATGGCAATCCACTCCAGTATTCTTGCCTGGAGAATCCCACGGACAGAGAGACCTGGCAGGCTACGGTCCATAGGGTCCCAAAGAATTGGACACAGCAATGGCACCCCACTCCAGTACTGTTGCCTGGAAAATCCCATGGACGGAGGAGCCTGGTGGGCTGTAGTCCATGAGGTCGCTAAGAATAGGACATGATTGAATGACTTCACTTTCACTTTTCACTTTCATGCGTTGGAGAAGGAAATGGCAACCCACTCCAGTGTTCTTGCCTGGAGAGTCCCAGGGACAAAGGAGCCTGGTGGGCTGCAGTCCATGGGGTCACTAGGAATCGGACACGACTGAGGTGACTTAGCAGCAGCAGCAAGCAAGTTCCGCCCTCCTAGTCTTGGTATACATGCCCTGTGTGCTGTGCGTGCTGACCTCTGGAAATTGAAAGAGCACTCCATGCGATGTCCACCTCCAGAGCCTCCACACACCCCTGCCGGCACTGCAGCTGAGCAGCACACCTTCTGGGCTTCCGGCATCTCTCCATGGCATTTCTGTTCATGACAGCTGTGGGTAGGGAGGCGGTGCCCCTAATGGTTAAAGATCAGAGACCCCGTTACACACAGAACCAGGCAGAACGTGAAGCTTGACATGGTTGGAAGATTTGGGGGGAAATTACTCTGTCTCCTCATCTTTTAAATTAGGTTGGTGGTACCAAGTTCTGATATATAAATTAGATGATGGAAGTAAAGCATTCATCACTGCTTTAGGTGTGATTATTGCGCAAATAGATGGGGGAAAAGTGGAAACAGTGTCAGCTTTCATATTCTTGGGATCCAAAATCAATGCAGATGGTGACAGCAGCCACGAAATTAAAAACGCTTGCTCTTTGAAAGAAGGGCTATGATAAACCTAGACAGAGTATTAAAAAGCAGAGACATCACTTTGCTGACAAAGGTCCATATAGTCAAAGCTATGGTTTTCCCCGTAGTCATGGATAATGTGAGAGTTGGACCGTGAAGAAGGCCAAGTGCTGAAGAACTGATGCTTTTGAACTGTGGTGTTGGAGAAGACTCTTGAGAGTCCCTTAGAGTGCAAGGAGATCCAACCAGTCCATCTGAAAGGAAATCAATCCTGAATATTCACTGGAAGAACTGATGCTGAAGCTGAAGCTCCAGTACTTCTGCCACCTGATGCAAAAAGCTAACTCATTGGAAAAGACCCTGATACTGGAGGGCAAGAGGAGAAGGGGTCAACAGAGGATGAGATGGTTGGATAGCCTCACTGACTCAGTGGGCATGAGTTTGAACAAACTCAGGGAGATGGTGAAGGACAGGGAAGCCCACTGTGCTGCAGTCCATGGGGTCACAGAGTCAGACAGGACTCAGCGACTGAACAACCACAACTGTATGTCTCATTATCTCTTCTACCAGATTATAAAACCATAGAAGTTAAGGTGCATCACTGGCTTTATTAGTTTGCTAGGGCTGCCATAACAATGTTCCATAAACTGAGCAGTTTAAACAGTAAAAAATGGAAAGTCTCACAGTTCTAGAAGCTAGAATTTCAAGATCAAGGTGTTGGCCAGTTGGTTCTGACGGCTGTGAGGGAGAATCTGTTCTGTGTCTCTGTGGTTTGCTGGCCGACTTTTGCGCTTCTCGGCTTGGAGAGGCAGCCCTCTAGTCTTTGCCTTCATCCTCAATGGCGTTCTCCCTGCGTGTCAGTCTGTGTTTAAATCTCCCCTCGTTTATGAAGACACTGATCGTGCTGGGTCCGGTGCCCTCACTACTCTGCACGAACTCATCTTAACTAATATAACTGCAGGGACACTAATTCCAAATAAAACTGACATTCTGAAGTCCTGGAGGTTTGGAAGTCAACGTATAAATTTGGTGAGCGGGACACAATTCAACCCATAACATGGGATTTGACACCTTCGTATCTGTTGTATTTTACTTGTATTTGGTAAGTTCCAGGGAATGGCTCCAGGACCCATTGATAAAGGTCTCTGGAAGGTTCAGAGATAGAGCTGCTTCCCAGCTTATTGGTCTTTTGAAAACTGCCTCTCCATCCAAGGTTTACAGAAGAGAAATTGCCTTCCTGCTAGCACCTCCTTGGGCTTTGTGTTTGATCTTTGGCTCAGGAAAATGTAACACGTCAAGGTGAATATTTTGCTCAGGACTTTCCAAGCTGGTTTTTAATGGACAGGTAGCAGTAATATCTTCACTTATAAAGATTTAGGTGTGTTATTTATAGTTTAACAGGTCTAAATATCTGGGTAACTCAGTGTACTTATCAAAACTTTAAGTGAATGTCTTTGTCTCACAGGTATGTGTTAGTAATAATGTATTAGTAATAAATGTGTTAATGTGTTAATAACAAATGACAGTTTCCCTCAAAGGCATCTGACTTTCTTTCTGATATGTATATAGTGTGATTATAAAGTAATGAGGTTGGTTCTACAGTCTACACACATGCATATAGATTGCTGTATTCTATTGAAAATTTGCATGAGCTATTTCCAGTATCTAAATTGTAATACTGTACTTCACACATCCATATTTTTAAAATGGATATTCCCTCCACAAATCACTTGCTTAATACAGCAGAACTTTTGGAGTTGATTTCAGGCTACATTTGTTTGGGCATTTAAACATGCATTGTATAATACAATCTCTAAATGGTTGGAGCTGAAAGTTTGAGTTGTTATAAATATCAGGATTTGTTGTTATGGAAATGAGACTCTCTACAGAGCTTTGAATGTATAGAAAGTCTGCAAATATTTGTTGAATGACTGAATATATGAGTGAGTGAAGGCGTGTGGAGGAAGTGAAGGCATTTCTTTTAAATTCCACTTGAACCAATGGAATCAGTAACCTATGGTGAATATGATACTGAAGAGTGAAGATAATATATTTAAAAAACACAGAAGCGAGTTTTAATTGTTTATATTGTCTTATTCCTGTAAGTTGGACTTTGTCATGATACTTTGTCTTGTCCCCCCCCCCCCCGCCACCCTGTGACTGATGGTTTCAAGCACTCTGCAGTGGAAGGGATCTCCAAGAAAGGCAGTTTTAGGGGGAAGAGACACAAGGAGTGCACTTTGCATAGGGCAGGAAGGGCACTGGACCATCTGGTGGTGGTGGCTGCCTGGTACCATTTGTTAGCATTCATTAAATTCACATTAATGCACGAGTTGCTCTGAATGTGTAAATGCCATTTCAGGTCAGCTGTTTTCTCCCAGGTCAATGGCAATGACTTTGGGGGGCCCTATCCTGGTTGTTTCCTTGCCAATGGCATTTGACCTGGGGTCAGACCTGTATTTAACCCTTTCCTGTAGGTCAAAACCAAATCAACAGGGTGAGGATGAAACTGGAAATGAGTGGTCTGTACAGCAGGTGTCCCCTGCGGAGAATGTGCCGCATGTGGAAACAGTTTAAGATCTGTTCCTGGCCCATCTCCGAAGACGCTTCAGAGGTCAGAGACGCAATTCCAAGACATCCCGTGTGGCGAGGGGCCTGGGGATAGATGGAGCAGGTGCTGACTTGGAGCGGTTTCTCAGCAGCATTGGGGGGGGACTTTCAAAGAGACCCCTTCTGGAGATAATGTATCCATATATTCATGAGCACATATCTCAGGCATCCATCGTGGACTGATTTACTTAGAAGTTGCCCCGAATGATTAGAACTTTACCCTCTGCCCCTACCTCCCACCAGCAACCAGAGATTTTGATTGGAAGGCAAGAATATAATGCATTTTTCTCTTTCTTTGTTCTAGAGGATGAGGATGATGAGGAAATGGTGGAACCTAAAGGGGACCAGGATTCAGAACAGGAAAATGAAGACAAAAAGCAGGAGGTGAAGGAAGGTACGGTGTGGGAGAGAAATCGAGTCATTGTTTTATTGTTTTTGTTTTTGTAACTAACATAAGGGAGTATAGAGGTAAGTAAAATATTTAATATACGCCTCCAGAATAGAAGCTTTTTTGGGATTGTTCAGTACATTACATATAGCAATATAAACTGAGTTCCTTTAGTTTTTGACTGACAGAAACAAATAAAATACAGGTCATCCACAATTCCAGCAACAGGTCCCATTCCTTTAAAACTTCCTGTAACATTATTATAAATAGCAGTAAAACAAGATACTTGTTACCAATTGACATATTACCTAGTTGACTCCATCCTATGTTCCCAATGATAACAGGAAAGGAAAGAAGCAGATATAATTATTTTGTCAGCAGGTTCTGAGGTTTATGCTTGTGCGCTATAGAGAAACATTAACCATGATCATCACTATGTGAAACTGGAAATGAGTGGTCTGTACAGCAGGTGTCCCCTGCGGAGAATGTGCCGCATGTGGAAACAGTTTAAGATCTGTTCCTGGCCCATCTCCGAAGACGCTTCAGAGGTCAGAGACGCAATTCCAAGACATCCCGTGTGGCGAGGGGCCTGGGGATAGATGGAGCAGGTGCTGACTTGGAGCGGTTTCTCAGCAGCATTGGGGGGGGACTTTCAAAGAGACCCCTTCTGGAGATAATGTATCCATATATTCATGAGCACATATCTCAGGCATCCATCGTGGACTGATTTACTTAGAAGTTGCCCCGAATGATTAGAACTTTACCCTCTGCCCCTACCTCCCACCAGCAACCAGAGATTTTGATTGGAAGGCAAGAATATAATGCATTTTTCTCTTTCTTTGTTCTAGAGGATGAGGATGATGAGGAAATGGTGGAACCTAAAGGGGACCAGGATTCAGAACAGGAAAATGAAGACAAAAAGCAGGAGGTGAAGGAAGGTACGGTGTGGGAGAGAAATCGAGTCATTGTTTTATTGTTTTTGTTTTTGTAACTAACATAAGGGAGTATAGAGGTAAGTAAAATATTTAATATACGCCTCCAGAATAGAAGCTTTTTTGGGATTGTTCAGTACATTACATATAGCAATATAAACTGAGTTCCTTTAGTTTTTGACTGACAGAAACAAATAAAATACAGGTCATCCACAATTCCAGCAACAGGTCCCATTCCTTTAAAACTTCCTGTAAAATTATTACTAAATAGCAGTAAAACAAGATACTTGTTACCAATTGACATATTACCTAGTTGACTCCATCCTATGTTCCCAATGATAACAGGAAAGGAAAGAAGCAGATATAATTATTTTGTCAGCAGGTTCTGAGGTTTATGCTTGTGCGCTATAGAGAAACATTAACCATGATCATCACTATGGTGCATGCGTGCTAAGTCGCTTCAGTCATGTCTGACTCTGTGCGACACTGTGGTCTATTGCCCGCCAGGCTCCTCTGTCCATGGGATTCTCCAGGCAAGAATACTGGAATGGGCTGCCATGCCCTTCTCCAGTGTATTTCCTGACCCAGGGATCGAACCAGCGTCTCTTCCATCTCCTGCGTTGGCGAGCAGACTTTTTACCACTAGCGCCACCTGGGAAGCCCAGTCATCACTATTGACTTTGCTATAAATGTCTTCTCCATGCTCCTCCCAGATCAGGAGCAGCCTCTACTTGCTCCAGTGATAACAATGACTAATATTTAGTAAGGGCTTACTAGGTGTTTGGCTGTGTGCTTAACACTCCAAAGATATTATGCACCCTTTGCAACACCCTTATGAAGCAATTATTTCTCTATCTAATAGATAGAAAAATAGGAAAAGAGAGGTTTAAAAACATACCCTGTATACATAATGTATAGGTACCTGGCCTCTGCTTGGAGCTGACACCAAAGCCTATACACTTCCCCGTGGTGCCCTTCTCCCATCAAAACACAAGAAAGCAGGAATGTAAAAAGAACAGAAAAGTGTAGGCCAGAAATACTATAGCTGATGTCCTTAAAAATCTAATTTTGTGTGCTTTTGGAGATTTTTCAGCCTAAGGAGAAAAAGAGAATTGGAGATTGTCATTCTTACTGAGAAATGGAGTATCTGTGAGGGTGAACTCTTGCATATTTCCTACTAAGTGTCCCAAGTTTAGAGCAAAAGTCTAATTAGAGGCTCAGTTTATTTTATTTTTATATTTATTTATTTTTAATTGGTGATTGCTTTACTGTATTGGTTTGCTTTCTGTCGTACATCCATTTGCCTGTGACTCTGGCACACGTGGTTGTCCCCAGGCACTTTGTAAGAGTGGGTATGTACTGGCCATGTGGACTCACCTCACCCTGCCAGGCATCAGTGAGGTAGGTGGCTCTTCACTGCCAAATTCTAGGGTCTGGCTGTAGACAGGTAGTAGATTCAGCATCTTTAAGAGCGGCATTCACAGAAGGCCCGAGTTACTTTTTCTGAGAGATTGTAAAAGGATCTGACTGAAGCCATTTCACGTTTACACTTCCGCTAAGAATGTGGAGAGGCTTCCCTGGTGGCTCAGATGGTACAGAATCTGCCTGCAATGTGGGAGCCCTGGATTCGGTCCCTGGGCTGGGAAGATCCCCTGGAGAAGAGAACACCCACTCTAGTTCCTTGCCTGGAGAATCCCATGGACAGGAAGCTGCAGTCCATGGGTCTCAAAGAGGTGGACATGATTGAGTGACCAACGCTTTCACTTTCAAGAACACGTGTACATATTTAAGCTGGTGAATAGAATATCATTAACACAGGTGTAGCAAGAGACAAAATAAGTCCGAGTTTATTAAAATACTATTTTTTTTTTACCAAAATATCCTTGAGATGTACTGATAAGGAGCCAGGATATATTTTGTGTGTCTTGGCACAGATTCCCTCCTGCCCCCTAACCCCAATCTCTAAACTGTCTTCTCTGGTGAAGCACTGCAACCTCCTCCTTAAGTTCTGAGCAGAAATGCCCTCCAGTGTTAACTGTTACTCATGCTTCATGGATTGATTAAAGTCCTGTTCAAAGTCCAAAAGAAGTTTGAAAGTCCATTTCCTGTTACTGCTTTGCGTGCATCTTAGTCTCTATTAATGACTTTTCTGCACATGAGCACATGATGGGTTAAAAGCATGTTTATGTTGGCATCAAACTCTTGCTGGCTTTTTTTTTTTTGGTTACAGCAAGATAGTATTTTGCAAACTTTTAAAAGAATCTCGAGCAGATAGGATCATGGCGCCATTCACACAGCTGCGTGGTAGGCAGGCCTGTGTCAGCACTTCCATAGGAACCCTGAATTTCAGGGATTTATTACTTAGCCATAAACATTTGCTCTGGGCTGAAACTTGACATACACGGTTTTAAACCAGGGAACACATTTTTGAGAAATCTGGCCTTTTTTAGAATTTAGAAAAAAAAGTGCTGAGGGGAAGATGGGGAAAAAAAATCCGTGCTCACTAGCTTTTGACATTTTTGCCCATGTGACATCAAAATGCATTAAACAGTAAAGAAATGTGGGTTCAATTTATTACCCTTCCCACTTTTTTTTTTTTTCACAAAAGAGTTGGGAAAAGCAGCAAGTACCTTTTAGCTTTTAATCAAATTTTAGGAAATTTCTGTATGTGAGTGTCCTAGTATTTTCACGTTTAGAAATTTAAAACAACAGAATCAGAAACTTAGCTCTTGTAACTGCACATTAACTCGTAAACCTCACATTAACTTCAGAGAAGGGCATCATTCTTTATTCAGTCTGGTTTTTCTTACTCTTATTTTTGAACTGATTTCACTGTAAAATTCTCCAAGAACCACCGTGCCTACTTAATCTGATTTAATATCTAAGTTATGTGGGTTTACTTATTTTTTAACCTTTTGGATGTATTTTTGAAAACTATTTAAAAGATGTAATTTCTACATTGAAATTTAAAGCTACCTCATTGAAAAAAGCATTTCTGAAATGGAGATTTTTAAAATTACTTTTGACCTAAAATGAGGTTGTATAATATTCAATATAAATTGTGGATTCCACTATGGATTTGACATTTTTACAGAGAACAAAAAGATGTGTATAAGAGACAGGATCAGGAGCAGCCTCTACTTGCTCCAGTGATAACAATGACTAATATTTAGTAAGGGCTTACTAGGTGTTTGGCTGTGTGCTTAACACTCCAAAGATATTATGCACCCTTTGCAACACCCTTATGAAGCAATTATTATCTCTATCTAATAGATAGAAAAATAGGAAAAGAGAGGTTTAAAAACATACCCTGTATACATAATGTATAGGTACCTGGCCTCTGCTTGGAGCTGACACCAAAGCCTATACACTTCCCCGTGGTGCCCTTCTCCCATCAAAACACAAGAAAGCAGGAATGTAAAAAGAACAGAAAAGTGTAGGCCAGAAATACTATAGCTG
>SJYC01150978.1:0-24000 GCA_006408675.1 Madoqua kirkii | reverse complement strand
AGAAACACATAAAAAAAAGTATTGTCATATACAAAGCCAAGACAAATTAGTATTTTAGTAATAAAAAGAATAAAAAAATAGACCCTAAAGTAAAATTCATACTAAAGTTTAATTTTTCAGGCTACGAATGCATAGAAATTGGGCAGTTTTCTAAACTTTGAATTTCATGACTCTAGTGCCTTGCTTTCATTCTTCTTATTCAAGCTGAATGTAACTCTTCAGGTAAAGTTTGGTAAGTTTGAAATTTGTCCTGTTATTTGGATTATATGAAAGTAATATCCACATGTTCTACTTTTCCTGAAGAATCTTTATTTCTTAAGAAAGATCACTTTAAATGCATAAAATATTGTTAGCTCTTGGCAGAAATACTCCGTGTTGCAAAAACAAACAGCAAAACCTGCTATAATAGCACTTTCTGCTTAACTTGTAAGAAAAACCAAACGTTGTTGTCCTTGTTTTTCTCTGGCATGCCTGTTGCTATTAAATTAATTCCTATCTTTTCATGTAGTGAAGATGTTGAAAACAGTTCTTTAGGTTCCAGGGATAGGGGAAAACGAAGAAACAGAGACTTCAGGGGGAACTTGAGGTCTATCCTGGAGTCAGACTGTTCTGGTTCAGATTGTTTATGCTTATATTTTAAATTTTGTAGACTCCATTAATACACTAATTTTTCTTCTCGTGAAATGCAGTGTCTGGAGAGGTTTTATCTCCTGAATACTGATATTGGTTGTGGTTCCTGGATAGTCTATTATGTTTTCATTACATTGTAATAAAACATCAGTTTAAAGATTCTTAAATATGAGAGGTTGGGGTCTTATCAAATATAACTATGGCTCTGTTTAACTCCTAAGTTGAATATTGTTTATGACTTTTAAAAAGTACTCATCTGTTACTTTGTGCTAACAAATCATGTCATTTGATCTCTGTTAGACATCAAAGCTTAATATAAAATATGTTCTTTGTTTTGGTTCTGTAGCAATTTCGTTTCAACCCAAATATTGTATTGTCAAACATAATATCTGGAGAGGCTACTGCTTCACTTACCTGAACTTGGCTTCTACAAATACACTCTGATCAGCCATTTAGGTTTCTTTTAGAGAAGAAGTTGTATGTCTTTAAAGCTGAGATCAAAATGATAATAAACTACAGGGGAAAAAAATTACAGAAAATTACACAGGAACTATTTCTTATTCAAAGTAATGGACCTGTAAGGAAAGATACAGGTGGAATAAAAGTAACTCAAAAAGATAAGCAGAATAGAATGGATATTTTAAAAATATAAAAATAGGAATAAAAGGGAAAAACTTCCTATTTCTCTGAGTAATTTCAAGTGTGTTTCAAGTCATTCATCAGCAGTGACTAAAGTCAAATGAAGCTTTTTAAAATAAAACATTCTTCTTGACCTTGTAGTATTCTAGTTTAGTGATGCTTATTTACAATGGCACCCCACTCCAGTACTCTTACCTGGAAAATCCCATGGACGGAGGAGCCAGGTAGGCTGCAGTCCCTGCGGTCGTGAAGAGTCGGACACAACTGAGCGACTTCACTTTCACTTCTCACTTTCATGCATTGGAGAAGGAAATGGAAACCCACTCCAGTGTTCTTGCCTGGAGAATCCCAGGGACGGGGGATCCTGGTGGGCTGCCGTCTATGGGGTCGCACAGAGTCAGACACGACTGAAGTGACTTAGCAGCAGCAGTGAGCAAAGACTGAAGAAGGCAAAAGGAGAAGAGGGCAGCAGAGTATGAGATGGTTGGATGGCATCACCGACTCAATGGACATGAACACTGGGAGATAGTGAGGGGCAGGGAGGCTTGGTATGCTAGAGTCCATGGGGTTGCAAAGAGTTGGGAATGACTGAGCAACTGAACAACAACAGCTGATTATTGAATGCTCAACTATTTGCTGAGCTTCCCCAGTGGCTCAGCGGTAAAGAATTCAACTGCAGTGTAGAAGCTCTAGGAGACGCAGGTTCAGTCCCTGGGTCAGGAAGATCCCCTGGAGGAGGGCATGGCAACCCACTCCAGTATTCTTGCCTGGAAAGTCCCGTGAACAGAGGAGCCTGGTGGGCTACAGTCCATAGGATTGCAAAGAGTCGGACATGACTGAAGCGACTTCAAATGCATGTACCTATTTGCTAGTGTGTTTATTTTTAACTCTTAAAGCAGACTTAAAGTTTGGGTATCATTGCCTCATTTTATAGATAACACTGCTGCTTAGAGAGCTTTTATTGATTGAAGAATCCAAGTTAGCAAATGGCATAGTAGCTCTCAGATTCCAGGTCGATTTTATAGAGTTCTGGTTATTAATGGTTTACACACAGCCTACCTCTCTATTTCTCAAATCAGTGTCTGTGTAGCGTTTCTCAGCAGATGTTGGAGGTTCTTATAGAGTCCCAGTATACACAGGCGTATTTGGGGGCTCTGGAGATTTCAGCAACAAAGAAATCCCTCTGCCTCTTAGAATCGCTGAGGTGAACTGTATTTGGAGATTACCTTCTGCTTAGTGGATGAATCATGTTTTTGTTATAACATCACCTGGAGAGCCTTTTATAAGGTGTGAGCCAACTACGTCATGATCATTCAAGTTTCTTGTTCAAATACAGACTTTGGAGTCTGTCTAGACCCTCTTTCATTTTGATTTGGGGCAGAGGAGGGCAGGCCAGACTGGGGGAGACATTCTGAACATTACAAGTTTGAGATCTTCCACGGCTCTGCAAAAAGACTTCCCTGCCCCTTCTTTTATTTCTCTTATCCAGTGGGTCACCAGTTCTTATAAATTGTACAAGAATCAGCTCTCTTTCCGCCCTTACTTTCACTGGTTAAGTTTAAACCCTCATTGTCTCTTTTCTGAACTATTACCATATCTTTCCAATTGGTCTCCCCATTTTTTTTCCGGGAATATCTTTTTATGTTGGCGTGTACTTAACTAACAGTGTTGTATTAGTTTCAGGTGTACAGCAAAGTGATTCCTTTATACATATACATGTATCTATTCTTGTTCAGATTTTTGCCCATTTAGGTTGTTCCATAATATTGAGCATAGCTCCCTGTGCTATACAGTAGGTCAGGGCAATGGCTTCAAGATACCATTAATCAAGTCAAATGACTCTTCCATAAAACCTTATGCTGCAGGTGACTGCACCTAAATGATTCCTCTGACCATGTAGCCAGGTGGCCATTGGTCCTAGTTAGGGGGATGGTTGTGGAAGTGTTTGGGAAAGCCTGTGGGTGAGTGATTCCACCCAGGGGCCCCCATGGTTTTAATGCACTGCCCTCCTCCTGAAGTTTAAACTTCAGGGGCTTCTGATCCTACTGGACGAATAATCAATCAAACACTTACTGAAGTCTGTCTGCACGGAAGTTGAAATGGAGTTCCTAAAGAACCACAGAGGTTCAGCTGACAGTTTCTGCCCTTAGGGATTTCTCATTCTGGAGGAGTTCCTAATGCTTTGTTTATAGGTTTATGTAAACTTTGCTACTGAAGGAACAGTTTCTGTAACCTAATCCTGACTCCGAAGTGAGCTGACTTTCAGACACTGTGACATATTGCTAGGTATTTAGTCTCTCTTGGCCTCATTTCATATCTTCAGATTTAGTTTTATATGATTAATCATGCTGGAAAGTAAGGCATAAAAACAATTGTGAGGTATCTTATAGCATTTATTTGTTTCATGTGTTTGTTTAAAAGCAGAAGATATCTTGGGTAAAGGTGGGTTTGCAAGGACATGCTTTAGTTTTTGAGGGGAATTTATATAACAACCTTATCAAGCAACTATCTAAAATAAAATGAATTTATCAGTAGAAAGAGGCAAGGTGCTATCTGAATCGTATCTGAATTGTATTATGAAGGTGGAAATGAAGTCACTCAGTCATGTCTGACTCTTTGCAACCCCATGGACTGTAGCCTACCAGGCTCCTCCCTCCATGGGAAGACTACTGGAGTACTGGAGTGGGTTGCCATTTTCCTTCTCCAAGGGATCTTCCCGACCCAGGGATCGAACTTGGGTCTGCCGCATTCCAGGCAGATGCTTTAACCTCTGAGCCACCAGGGAAGCGTATTACAGATAGTTCTTAATTATTTGCTAGGTGCAGCCTAACCATAGCTTTACAACCTAATATATATGGTTTACAGATTTCTCTACTATGTACTATTGAAGCTGTTTTTCAAGTTCAGTTCAAAAGAAAGTGACATTCAGAATTGATTGTTAAAACACACAATCTTCTTCATTTGTAATATTTTTTCAACTCTTATGACATCTTTTTGTAAAGTTGGCAGTGAAGACATCTGCAAAAAACCTTTGGTGTGAATTTAAGAGTAATTTAGAATTAATGTTAACAATGGCTTATTTTACTGTGTCCCATTTCTCTGTTGATAAGCAGTGTCTTTCAAGAGTTGGGTTCCTCTTGAAATGTTTTAATTATCCTTTTTGTTTTTTTTTCTTTCCTAATGATCTCTTTTACATAAATAAGCTCCTCCAAGGGAGCTGACAGAGGAAGAAAAACAGCAGATCCTTCACTCAGAGGAGTTTCTCATCTTTTTTGATCGGACAATACGGGTAATTGAAAGAGCCCTGGCAGAAGACTCCGATATCTTCTTTGACTACGTGGTCGAGAGTTAGAGGAGAAAGACGGGTTAGTTTCTTGTGTGCAGTTTAAAAAAAAAAAAACTGTGATAAATTATCTGTTGCTTTAAACTCATTTATGTTTTGAGTAGGCAAGTTACAAGCCTGACAAATCAGAAGAGACTGAAATTCCAGAGCTGATCTTGCTGAACAGCTCTGACTAAGGGCTTTGGTTATGATTTCTGGCTTAGAGTTTCCCTGTAATTATCATGTGCTTCTGTGAAATGCTTTTGAACTTGATATCTGGGGGCCAGTCCAGGTGATAGAGACTGGTAGAGTCATGTACATTGTCCTCTGGGAACACATCCTTATAAGCAGTAAGAGGAGATTTACATTATATCCAGGAGATCTAGTTTTGATGTCTAAGCAAACAGGAAGCTGAGGAAAATAAACATGAGATCCAGGAGAACCTTAACTGATCTGCAAGGCAACAAACAGAGACTGGCAACTTTTTCCTCTCTTGATACCATAAAATTATGTATATATGCTTTTTAGGAAACACATGTGCAGGCATATATTTACAGATTAAAAAAACCTGTCTATAAAACTATGGCCCCAAACAACTTGCCCTGTGACTTCAACATGTGTATTGTCAACCATCTTCACATGGATAATAGGCACTTTATGAGCTTTGTAGAAAGACAGAACTGATGTTTAGCCACCAGTTTCTCTTGGCCAGGAACAATATGAAAAGATGAGATCCCCTGCCGTTTTCATCAGACCTGACATTTTACTACTTCTAAAATTCAAATACATTGTCAAAGGCCAACCTATCATCATTGAAGATGCTCAAGGCCATGTAAACAGGTTTGAAAGGGAGATTGAAAATGTTCATAACTGTTGATAATACTGATAGACTACATCAAAGAGACAGTAGTTTGAATATACATGTTCTAAGGTGAGGTGAAGGTGAAGTCACTCAGTTGTGTCTGACTCTTTGCGACTCCGTGGACTGTAACCTACTAGGCTTCTCCGTCCATGGGATTCTCCAGGCAAGAATACTGGAGTGGATTGCTATTTCCTTCTTCAGGGGGTCTTCCCAACCCAGGTATCGAACCCGGGTCTCCCGCATTGGAGGCAAGACGCTTTAACCTCTGAGCCACCAGGGAAGCCCCAATATACATGTTATAGTTGTTTAATTTTATAAAGCCATTACTCTCTGGCTCACTTAATATTCTGAGTCCTGTTTCCCTTTGGGTGCCTGGCACAGTATTATCTTGGGTGTATGTATCTTTGGGGGCTTTCCAGGTGGCGCTAGTGGTGAAGGACCTGCCTGTCAGTTCAGGAGATGCAAAAGACGTGGGTTTGATCCCTGGTCAGGAAGATCCCTTGGAGGAGGAAACGGCAACCTACTCCAGTATTCTTGCCTGGGAAATCCCATCGACAGAGGAGCCTGGCAGGCCACAGCGGTGGGGATGCAGAGTCAGACACGACTGAGTGACTGACCTATCCTTGTTTGTCTGAGTTTGCAGTGGTGGAGCTGAGGAAGAGTTAGCTAGGGAGAAAAAGTCATAATAAGTTGGCTCTGTGGAACCCAAATACCTAGTCAGAGATCAAGTCACCCAATTGGACAAGTGGTGCAGGGTACAAGGCAATAGAACAGAGGAAAGAACAGGAAATAAGGTGAGTGGGGAGGAATTCCTGAACTGAGGCCCAGGGGTCTAGATAGCTTTTTATGTGGATCCAGTAACTGCTGACGCAAAACAAGTATGACCCAACTTAAACACGCAGTCTTGTAGAGCAAATGTATGATCAGTGCAGAGTTCTTCAGAGGATGGCCAGTTAAATATCAGCCAAAAAAAAAAAAAAACCTAAAACACTGGCCAAAGTGTAATCCTCCCCCACCAGGATGCTATTTTGGTCTATGTTAAGTATCTATACCATAGATACCTCACCCCGCCCACCCCCCAGCAGGCCTGTCTCGCTGTGCAACTTTTCACTTGTTATTGCACAAGGAGGCAGCCCGCTGCAGTAAACCAGAAATTATAGGTAAAGTGAAACATGCGTACACTCTGGTCTAAGGCCAGATAAGTTGACACTGAAGTCAAAGAATCTCCCAGTGTGCTGTGCTTCCTTAAAAGATTTCTTGTAAACTTGGCTCCAAGGCAGAACTTTTTAGGGCGAGGAAAATGCTTTAGAACTGGTCAGGATGGGAACCTGAAACAAATTTGACATTTCACACCAGGCTTGGAACAACATGTGGAAACCTCATCTGGGCCAGGTAAGAGAGAACCTTGCATGGAGGAGACCTCTTTAGTAATCATTTATGATCAGCGTCTGCTCTCCAAACTGATGCTTTGGCTCCAGAGTATTGTGTGCCATTTCGTTCTTTCAATACGAGCAGTAGAGATGGAATCCCATTTTGAAGCATCTTATTTGTCTTTGATCTTTAAACCCTCCTAGAGACGTCCAGGCTGGAGCCAACCTTTCTTTCAGTCGTCAGTTCTACGATGAGCATTGGTCCAAGCATCGAGTCGTCACTTGTATGGACTGGTCTCTCCAGGTAAGAATTGTTGTTGGGTCGGGACAAACTGGACTTGTGTTCTCATGGCATTTGTATTACAATACATAAGGGAGAATTGCCTCGCTACTTTGGAGGTGTTCACTGACCCACAGTTTTCTTGTATGCTTATGGTTTTCTTTCTCATTTTGCTGAAGTTTCCGTTTAAATTTGCACTCTGTTATTCATATCCATTGAGTACGTACTCTGTGCCAGGTACCAGCCCAGGAGCCAGGCCATTCTTTCCATGAAACCACTCTCACTAAGGTCCCCAGGGATTTCCTATTTGTCAAATCCTATGGATATGTTTAAGCCTTCATCTACCCTGACCTCTCTTTGTCACCCAGCTTTGCTGACTCTCTCAAACTTCTGAAAGTGTTCTCCTTCCACCAAGTTCTACACCTCAACTAGTCCCAGTTCTTGAACTCTCCTAAGACTTATTTTTCCTTCTTCTACCCCTGTGATCCTCCCGGTCATGCTCTCAGTTTCTCTTCTTCTGGATGCGCTCTCTGTGGGAAGAGATCTCTTCCACTGCTACTGACTCAGCCATCACATGGGCAGCCTTTTTCTATCCCCACCCAAAATCCCTCCTGAATTCCTCTTTATACCCCAGAGAGACAGATCCATTCAGGTGTCCTATAGAATGGCAGACTCATCACTAACTCATCACTTCCACACATCTAAAGTCCTTTTTTTGCCTACTCTAAGTATTCATTGGAAGGACTGATGCTGAAGCTGAAGCTCTAATACTTTGGCCTCCTGATGCAAAGAGCTGACTCATTGGAAAAGACCCTGGTGCTGGGAAAGATTGAGGGTAGGAGGAGAAGGGGCGACAGAGGACAAGATGGTTGGATGGCATCATCCACTCAACGGACATGAGTTTAGGAAGTAGTGTAGGACAGGGAGGCCTGGCCTGCTGACGTTCATGGGGTCACAAAGCGTCAGACGTGACTTAGCAACTGAACAAAAACAACAATTCTGTGTTAAAGCCATCACAATATACCCAAGGGCCTAAAAAAACCTTTCATCATCAACATTAAAACATCCTCTCCTTTATCTCCCAGACTTCCTCTGTCACCAGGACTGTCCATTTCCTACTCCTGTATTCATTATCTTACACCTGTAGTATTGCTAATCTTCTCATGGTCTTTCTACACCCAAACTTGTCCACCTATCGTTTTCTGTCTAGACATGTAGCCAAATAATCTTTCTAAAATACAGATCTGATCACTTTACTCCCTGGATTAAAACTCCCTATTGCCTGTAAGAGAAAAAAGAAAAAGAGGGGGCAAACCAAAATTGTAGCTCAGTTGGTAAAGAATCTGCCTGCAGTGCAGGAGACTTGAGTTCAATCCCTGGGTTGGGAAGATCTCCTGGAGAAGGAAATGGCAACCCACTCCAGCATCCTTGCCTGGAAAATCTCATGGACAGAGGAGCCTGGAGGGCTGCAGTCCATGGGGTTGCAAAGAGTCGGGCATGACTGAGCGAGTAACACAAACTCCCTAGTGTAGCATTCCTAGGGAAGGTACTCAACTCCCTAGTGTAACGTTCCTAGGGAAGCAGGCAGATTCACCAAAAGCCAGTTTGCTGAATGGCCAACTCACTTAGTGTGTCATTTACCCAGCAGTGAGAAGTTAAATAATGCACATTGAGGCCCACAGCTGAACTGCGGTGAGGGCAGGGTATGAACTCAGGTGGTCTAACTCATGAGCCTGTGTTCTGGGTGATCATGCCACGTTCCCTCCTGTAATGACAATGATATAACAGCAATGAGGGAGCTAGGACTGGTAAATACTGGGCGCTTATACACAGCACATTTTCTACTTTCTTTTAATCTGTGCTTTTATTGGGAATAGTAATCATGGCTAGCTTCTTCCTCTTTTTTTCCATTTTGGCTTCACTGCGTCTTCACTGTGGTGCCCGGGCTTGTCTAGTTACAATGCTCAGGCTTCTCATGCTGCAGAGCATGGGCGCAGGCTCAGTAGCTGAGGCACACGGGTGTCCTGAGCGACAGCACGTGGCCGTAGTTGCTCCAGGCCCATGGGATCTTAGTGCTCCAGCCAGGGACTGAACCCACATCCCCTGTATCGGAAGGCAGATTCTCAGCCACTGAATCACCAGGGAAGTCCCCATGGCTAGCTTTTAATTTGTGCTTCTTAGATGCTAAGCACTGTGCCAGCTACTCTGAAGGCATTATTTTACTTCACCCTCGTAACATCAAGCTTCCTGGGTGGTGCTAGTGGTAAAGAACCCGCCTGCCAATGCAGGAGACTTAAGAGATGCAGATTTGATCCCTGGGTCAGGAAGATTCCCCGGAGGACGGCATGGCAACCCACTCCAGTATTCTTGCCTGAGGAATCCCAGGGACAGATAAGCCTGGCGGGCTGAAAAGTCAGACGAGAGGTTCTAAGTGCTGAATGACGTAGGGCTGATGCTTTCAGGGTTCAGTGGAGATCGGAGTCTGTGCCTCTGGTTGGACAGGATGTCTTAGAAGACTGGGATTGGAGAAAGGGAGAGAAGAGAGTGTTCTCGGCAGAGCAGTGAAGCGGATGATGTGAAGAACCCCATGTAATCATGCTGGGGAAGAGAACACTGAAGAGGAATGTAATCCCCCGCAACCAGACTGTCAACAGCCACAAAGTGGGCGAGTGTGCTCTCCTCTTGAATCTCCTCTTACATCCGAACAAGAGCGCATGCAGGGCACGGTTGTGCAGAGGCTGATGTGGGCAGGGGTGTACCCAGCCGCTTCCTGCCAGCCAGCGCGTGGGTGGTCTGTAAGCACGCTTGATCGTGTGTGCAGAAATCAGATCCAAGGTGGAGAAAACACTTAGTGCGGCTCGTTCACTTGTTCACAGTCTGGAGATTACACAGGAACCTTATCTGACACAGTCCTCAAGGGCAGCTTTTACTGAGTCCCTGGGTTTGCTGATAATGCTCCTGGAGGAGGTGATGGGACCCTCGCCGGTAGGGCTGGTCCCCACCTGGCCTCAGCATGGGGTGGGCATCTGTTGCCCACAGGGAGATGTGTCTCCGCACAGGATCTTGTGTATTGTTTTGTTGCAGGAAGTGAAACTGGAAAGGGCAGAAGTTCCACCGTAAAGACTCTACATCAATTTCCCCCCATTTTTGTGTAATCTCTCATCTGCAGTGTGGGGAAGGGGTTTGCAATTCTGAAGACTGTATTTTATATGAAGCATAAGAAAAAGGAATGAGAATCTTTAGTTCCAGAGTAGCATTGACATATATACACTCCCATGTATGCAATAGGTAGCTAGCGGGAAGCTGCTGTATAAGACAGGGAGCTCAGCTCCAGGCTCTGTGAGGATAAAGGGGAGGGTTGGGGTTGGAAGGGAGGCTCTAGGAGGAAGGGCTAAATGTATGCATATGACTGATTCATGTTGTTGTACGGCAGAAACCAGCACACCATTGTAAAGCAATTATCCTCCAATTAAAAAGAAATTTTAAAAAAGGATAATAAAGGAATTTGATGAACACAACACCAAAGAACCCCTAGTTCCTACATCGTAACAATTTAGTGGAGTTCAAAGGACCAAGTTTACATACTTATGGGATGAAGACACTTTCTGAGTAAATCTATATGGAATCCAGTGATGTTCAGAAAGAGGAAAAGGACAGAGGCATAATCTTTGAGCCCAGTAGAGGCGTGTGTACTTACGGGTGCAACAGAATGGCAGGGGTTGGGGGAGGAAGAAACCATAAGATTCCTGCATAGCTTCGCTTTGAGCTCCTGAATCAGAGGTCTCCTTGGTCTTTTTTCTAAACAAGAACACTTTAACTTTGCAATATTTGCAAAATAGCCACCAGGCATTATCTCCTGAAGGACATTTGGGCACTTGGGGAATTATGTCAACTTTGCTGTTCATCAAATATTGTTTAACAGAGGGAGTCAATAATACTGTCCACATTTAACATGACAGATTTGGCAGTTGTATACAAAACCAGATTTATGATCTTTCTCCCACCCTGTATATTCCTCTCACATGTGATTTGCATCCTCTGAAACTCCAGTACTTTGGCCACCTCATCCGAAGAGTTGACTCATTGGAAAAGACTCTGATGCTGGGAGGGATTGGGGGCAGGAGGAGAAGGGGATGACAGAGGATGAGATGGCTGGATGGTATCACCAACTTGATAGACATGAGTTTGAGTAAACTCTGGGAGTTGGTGATGGACAGGGAGGCCTGGCGTGCTGAAATTCATGGGGTTGCAAAGAGCTGGGCACAAGTGAGCGACTGAACTGAACAGAACCTTGGAGTCATTCAGGATACAAACACAAGTTATCTTTTTTATTGAAGTATAGTTGATTTACAATGTTGTGTTACTTTCTGATGTACAGCAAAGTTATACATATATGTGTGTGTTCTTTTTTCTGTTATTTTTCATTGTGGTTTATCACAGGATATTGAACACAGCTCCCTGTGCTATACAGTAGGACTTTGTTGTTCATCCGTTCTATACATAATAGCTTACATCTGCTAGCACCAGCTTCCCTCTATTCCTCCCCCACTGCCCCCTTCAACCACTCCCCCCTTCAAGTAATCTTTAATAGCTCATTTAATTGCCAAACCCAGTCAAATTTATGGTAGCAAAAAGACCCCCACTGTCACCAATTCAAATCTACTTACATGTGGAATCGATACCTATTGTATGTCACGCCATCTTCTTCTTGCTTATATCAGGAAATAGCTTCCTAGCTGGTCTTCCTGCCTCAGTTCTGTATGCTGTTGAATCATTAAGTACTTTTTCCAGGTTACTATTTGTAATGATTACTTACTTGTTCTCAATGTCACCTTGAGCAAGTCATCTGACTTCTCTTGGCTTAAGTTTCCTCATTCCCAAAATAGTCATCAGACTTTACTCCCATGCTTATTGTGAGTATTAAATGAATTAATGTACTGGTCCCATTACTTCATGGGAAATAGATGGGGAAACAGTGGAAACAGTGTCAGACTTTATTTTTCTGGGCTCCAAAATCACTGCAGATGGTGACTGCAGCCATGAAATTAAAAGACGCTTACTCCTTGGAAGAAAAGTTATGACCAACCTAGATAGTATATTCAAAAGCAGAGACATCACTTTGCTGACTAAGGTCCGTCTAGTCAAGGTTTTTCCTGTGGTTATGAATGGATGTGAGAGTTGGACTGTGAAGAAGGCTGAGCACCGAAGAATTGATGCTTTTGAACTGTGGTGTTGGAGAAGACTCTTGAGAGTCCCTTGGACTGCAAGGAGATCCAACCAGTCCATTCTGAAGGAGATCAGCCCTGGGTGTTCTTTGGAAGGAATGATGCTCAAGCTGAAACTCCAGTACTTTTGCCACCTCATGGGAAGAGTTGACTCATTGGAAAAGACTCTGATGCTGGGAGGGATTGGGGACAGGAGGAGAAGGGGACAATCAAGGATGAGATGGCCGGATGGCATCACTGACTCGATGGACGTGAGCCTGAGTGAACTCTGGGAGTTGGTGATGGACAGGGAGGCCTGCCGTGCTGCGTTTCATGGGGTCGCACAGAGTCGGACACGACTGAGCGACTGAACTGAACTGAAAAGCTTAAACTTTAATAAAGTGTTTAGAATAGTGTGGCACAGTAGTGGAAGTAGTGGTCTAATTAGAAATATTAGCAATTGCAGAGTATGACTCACAGCATAAAGTCTAAAATCATTAGCCTGTTTTCAGTGACTTCTGTGAGAATGTCCTGAAGCATCTCCAGCCCTATAATCTTTTTCATCTCTTTGCCTAACTTGCCTCCCAGCCAGGTGCTATAACCTAACTGTTTTCTGAATGTGTTCTCCATTGCATTAGTTAAAAAAATTGACCCCTGGCTACCTTCACCAAAGAGGAAAATTTATTCTAGTCACTAGGGTACTCAGGGAATCCACGGAAAAGACAAAGAACTGGGACTCAGGAGTATAAATCTGGGCAGCTTGAGAGGCTTCCCCAGTAGAATGCTGTCATTACCTGACTCATTTGCAACCCAAGGAGTCTGGGTCTCAGTTCAAAATTTACAGTGATCAAGGTAGAGAATGTGATTGCCCGAGCTGGGATGAATGAATTATCCCTGGGAAGTTTGACGCCTGTGTATTGAGGCAGTTTCCAAGAACTGGGAGGATAATTGTGAACCAGGCCGATACCCAAGAGAAATCTCCTGCATCGGCATTGGAACCCTTGTCTATGCTTTTCTCTCTCTGCTCTCCTAATCACTTTCCCATGTGACAGGGCCCAGTCAGTCTCATTTCTTCTCAGAAGTCCTT
Organism: Madoqua kirkii; assembly: GCA_006408675.1. NCBI lineage: Eukaryota > Metazoa > Chordata > Mammalia > Artiodactyla > Bovidae > Madoqua > Madoqua kirkii. The sequence goes on along the minus strand of SJYC01150978.1, from coordinate 10,606 downwards.
TTCAATCTCTTTCCCTGGCACACCACATTCCATCTGAAGTGGCTGTTTCCTCCTCTGTGCGTTGATAGAACCCCTTTCCTATCTCCATCTTAGCATGTCCTGCTTTTCTATGTGTGTTATAGTTTTCATACGCATGGCTCATCTCCTATTAAATGGTGAGCACCTATAAAGCAAAGCATGTTACTGGTGATATTCTTGTCCTGCATTTTGTTTAATGTTTTCTTATTGTGGTAAAAGTCACATAATATAAAACATACTATTTTAACCATATTTAACTTACAGTGCAGTGGTGCCAAGTACATTCGCATTGTTGTACAGCTCTCAAGACGTGGTCTTGAAACAAATAGACTTCAAGCAGGATCTCACTTTGTCATTTATTAGCAACTTAATTTGTAACAAATTCCTTACCCAGTTTCTTACCTGGGCTGCTTGGTCTGTAGAAATGGGAAAACCCGTTGCTTACTTTAGAGAACTGCAAGAATCAAATGAGTGAGCGTGTCACCCAGCCCCTTGTTGGATGCATCAGTTCAGTTCAGTCACTCAGTCGTGTCTGACTCTTTACAACCCCATGAATCGCAGCACGCCAGGCCTCCCTGTCCATCACCAACTCCCGGAGTTCACTCAGACTCACGTCCATCGAGTCAGTGATGCCATTCAGCCGTCTCATCCTCTGTCGTCCCCTTCTCCACCTGCCCCCAATCCCTCCCAGCATCAGAGTCTTTTCCAGTGAGTCAACTCTTTGCATGAGGTGGCCAAAGTACTGGAGCTTCAGCTTTTAATGAATACTTAAAGCATGTTGGTTCCTTCCTCGCTAGTAAATGTCAGATTTTATTTTTTCATAAGAACAAACAGCTTGAGAGCAGATCGGGCAATTTCCAAGTAAAATTCCCCTAGGTTAATTATTAGATAATTCAGCCCTGTGAATAATCACAAACTTCCCAGTAGTTGATATTCTCTTTAAAATAATAATTTTAATATTTAAATAATCATGCAGAGAATGACTACTTTTTTGTTGGAAAATAAGAAAATATTATTAGTCATGTTCAAACAGACATACTAGAGGAGACTTTGAAATCAAAAACACTTTCATGACTTAAGAATTAATCAGTACCACTCCATTGTTCTTGCCTGGAGAATCCTAGGGAGAGGGGAGCCTGGAGGGCTGCCGTCTGTGGGGTCATACAGAGTCAGACACGACTGAAGTGACTTAGCAGCAACAGCAGCAGTATCTTTAGGCCTTTTGATCCCAGTTATAGAAATTACACCAATAGCATTTCATTGGTATTTGAAAAAAAAAACTCTCCCTGTTTTCTAAAGGGGTTTTAAGCCCAATAATCTAAGATTTTTTTTAAAAGTGGGAGCCAGCGATGAGACCCAGATGTGAAGCTGTGGGATATTATTCCAGACACATCTGGCTGCTCATTGGCCACTGTGGTGGTGATGTTGATGTTTATAGAGTTGCCTTTTCACATGCGACATAGTTAAACTTCAGATGGACAGTCTGGAGACTTCTGTGTTTATCTGGATGTTAGTTTCTTTGAATGGGCTTTGAATCAAAGGCCTTTCTTAATAGGCCTTTGATTCATCCGCCGGGGAGTGTTTTCTAATAAAGAATGATTACTTCCCCCGGTGGCCGCATCATGTGTCTCATTGCAGGCTTATACTTCCTCTGCACCAACTGGCAAGTTGTAACTCTCTGCAGCTTTCTTAAGCTGGGGGAGTTCAAAGAATGAATAAAACACATAGAAGACTCAGGCTTAATTATTTTTGATAGAAAAAAAAAAGCTGATGTTCAAATTTTTACTGACAAACTTATGTTAAATATATACAGTATAGTGAATAAGAAGGAAAAAAACTAAACCACCCATGAGCAAAGAGTGGTATGATCTGCTATAATCTTGGTAGTATATTTAATGGGGCTGCCTTATGGAAATCCCAGGCAGGAATGACATTTTCATAAAATGTACTCTAACTCATAAATACCTGCCATGAGATTCAACCTGTTTATTTCTAACGCTCAACACAGAGTTCATGTATGGTGAGTAGGTATTTCTGCTTGCTGTAGACTCCTCTTAGTTATTTTACTACTTGAGCTTCTTTTACTTGAGCTTTTAATTGTTGGCATTATTTAACAACAAAGGATTAAAGATAGGATCTTGCTGCTGAGCACAGGGTCACTAACATAAAAAAAGAGTATTTGTAATTCAGTAGATTTTGGCACAAGTTTATCATGCTAGGACTTACTAGGCCTGGATTCAGAGGTCAATAAAACCAAGCCCCTACACTCAAAGAGCTTACAATCTAGTCATGGACATAGACCAGGAAAAGCCATAATACAATTTGACACATGTGTTAACAGGGGGACATATGTAATGCTAAGGGGGCTGATGAGAGGCAGTGAGGGGTGGTGAATGATTAGGTAGGATTAGGTCTGGAGGACTTGATGCCTACATGGAGTCTTAACGAATAAGTTAATAATGTAACCAACACAGGAGAGGCTTTTCAGTGAGAGTGAGTGTCAACTCATGGTACAGAGGCTGTACCTATGAACCTCAGAACTAGCCCAGTGAGGCTGGGTCATAGGTAGGGGTTGGAAGGAAACAGGGTAGGTTGTAAGAGATTAAACAGAGAAAGTAGAAGCTTACAGATCATGTGAGCTCAGTTGCTCAATAATGTCCAACTCCTTGCAACCCCATGGACTATAGCCCTCCAGGCTCCTCTGTCCATGGGATTTTTCCAGGCAAGAATACTGGAGTGGGTTGCCGTTTCCTCCTCCAAGAACAGATCATGAAGGATCCTAAATGACCTAGATTTTATCTTGAAAGTAATGATGAGCCATTAAGCTTTTCTAAGCAGAGAAATGACTTGGCCAAATATATGTTTTGTAAAGTCATATTGACAAAGGATGGAGAGTGGAGTAGGTGAGGGCGGAGCCTGGCAAGCCTAGAAGCAGAAGGGTCATTTAAAATACTGTTGTCTCCATCCAGACAAGAAATTCATTTAGGAGGCTCTGACCTTAAGGATAGAAAGAAGCATACATTTGAAAGGTCTTGAGGAAGTACTGACAGCGTGTAGAGAAGAAAGAGGTAGGAGTAAAAATGGACATGGAGTGTCTGGCCCAGACAGTCAGTACGAAGTCCTAATGGGAGGAATGCTGAAACACTGGAAGAGTCACAGCCTTTTGTAGAAGGCAACAAGCTCACTTTCCTGTGCACTGCATCTGATGTGTCTATGTACAGCCTGGAGAAATCGCCAGTAGCTGTAAAATATGCATCTTAGAGAGAAATCAAGCCCAGAGATAAATGTTTGAACATTGTCAGTGTATGAACGCTCATTAAAGCTATTGATGAGATCACCAGGGAAGAATGTGTAAACAGAGACCAACAAGAAGACAGAAAACAGCCCCAGCCCCCGATAGGTAATAGAAGGAACCGTAGAGGCTACAAACAGTGGTTCAGAAGAGTGGGAGAGAAAGGTGTGACGGAAGGCTGCATAGGAGAGAGGAGGAAGCAGCCTGAACGTCGGATACCACAGAGGTTCAGCAGTGTGTGCAGTCTGATGGTTACTGGTGACTGTGACAAGCACATGTGGAATGTTGCGGGTAGAAACCAGATTGCAGTGGGCTGAGACACGAAGTTGGGACTAAGTATGTGCTGTGCTGTGCTTATGATCGCTCAGTTGTGTCCAGCTCTTCATGATCCCAACAACTGTTGATCAGGCTCCTGTGTCCATGGGATTCTCCAGGTCAGGAATACTGGAGTGGGTTGCCATGCCCTCCTCCGGGGGATTTTCCCAACCCAGGGATCGAACCCATGTCTCTCACATTGCAGGCGGATTCTTTACCATCTGAGCCCCCAGGGAAGCCCTAGTATCCTGGAGTGGGTAATCTATCCCTTCTCCAGGGGATCTTCCTGACCTGGGAATCAAACCAGGGTCTCCTGCCTCGCAGGCAGATTCTTTATCAGCTGAGCTACCAGGGAATCCCTGGTATGAAGTCTGCCACAGCTTAGAAAGCAAGTACCGTTTCAAGTGTGTAATACAGCATGCGTCTGTTGCAATAAGACTCTTTCCCTTGTCATCTTGGCATAACCCATCCTGTGACTTCTTCCATTTAGTACCCTGAGCTGATGGTCGCTTCCTACAACAACAACGAAGATGCTCCGCATGAACCAGATGGAGTAGCCTTGGTTTGGAACATGAAGTTTAAGAAAACCACCCCAGAGTACGTCTTCCACTGTCAGGTAGGAGTCAGCCCTGCAAAAATAACTAACATCTCCCGTGAGGCCAAATATAGCTCGTGCTGCCTTGCATCTGTTTCATGTGGAGAAGCAGCATGGAGCTTAAAAACGGAATTGTTGACAATTTTGGAAAATTCCCCCACAGTAACCTAATGTTTTGGGAAAGTGGCCACCCTCTCCAAACAGTTAGGAAGCCTGGTTGGGGACTGTGTGTCATTTTCTTTCTATTTAAAACAGCGCCATGAGGACGAGTTTATAAAGGCCTCGCACTTAGGAAGAAATCCGGGTGTACCACTTCCTCTGCTTAGCAGGAACATATGTTCGCCCACCCACGTGGACATCCGCAGAGCAATAGCATTTCAAGTTCCCTCTTCGCTCTGAAATGCAGTTCAATGTGATTTTGCCAGTGTTAGGTTGACGGGCACCATCTTACTCCACAGATAATAATGCTTTGGTGGCCAGTTTAGGGGAAGTTTATCACCCTCTTTTTTTGAATTGTTGAGAAATACAGATACTGTTTCTGGTTTGCAACTAGTATGGGATGTTTTACTGCTTGTGTCTGCTGGCACGTGGGTCCACTCCTCCATTCGACACAACAGAGGCTGCAAGTATATAGCAATTGCCCTGTTGCCATGGCTCTGCTGAAATAATAGGCCTTGGTAGTGGCCAGTCTACCAACCCCTGTATTAATGCCCCTCTCCTGTGATTATGCACAGGAAAATGGAAACAAACATTCTAGCTCAAAGTTTCAGCTCCTCAGATATTACAATTCAGAGGTCCTGAGTGGCAGATTACTCTGAAAACAAATAACATCAATTGAAGAGACTGCGTAAACTTGTTGATATTTGAAAGCTTAGTGCCATTTTATATCTAAGAGCTGAGTATCGTTTTGAACTAAAATATGTTTAGACTTTAGAACATTATCAGATATAATTTGAGGAACAAGGGACTGCTGGAATAAAGGTCCTAGCTTCAACCTGATTGAGTAGCCTCTAACTCTGACCATGTTTTTCTAATTTGCTATCATAAAAACAACAAGAAGTCCTGGTCTGCATAGTAAATAACCTTCATTTTTTGAACCTTTGAAATGAGAACAGTTTTTTCTCTCTTTCTTTCTTTTTAAGATTATCAAATTTGTCAGTCTGATATGCTCTTTCGGTAAACATAGAAGCACAAAATCCTAATTTTATTCAATTTAAAGAGTTTTGCTGAATTACTGAGCAAATACTAAAAGGATTATGGGATAAACAGAAGCACATTAAAAAAAAACATTTTTTGAAGTATTTTGAATAGTATAAATCATATACTGAATTCTTTTAACTTTAAGAAGTGACACACTATATTGTTTTGGTCAGTGTACAGAATGTTTATCATCATCAAAAAATGTTTATTATTATATTAACTAGCAGTGGGTTGCCTGTGACAATAACAATTTAAGAATGTGCTTAACATTCACAACATTGCATAGTAACAGGTCAGTAGGAACTAATAAGTTGAGTGAAGACACAAATTCCAGAAGGTTTGGGAATTAACTGGAATTTTCAAATTGTGTTTTCTGACACAATAGTTAATACTAGCATTGACTGAGAAAGAATATCCTTTCTCTTCGTCTCCTGCTATCTTTGGGATCATTTATGAAAAGCTTCACCAGAAGGCCTTTAACCTTATTTCCCTTGCTTTTTAAATGCTCCAATGTATGTGTTCCAGAAGATATGCTCTTGATTTTTTTTCAAGTCAGAAGTGCTCTTAGTATCCTACCAAAGATGCTAAGATGTCTCTGTATTCCCCCGAATTCCTGCTGCCATCTTCACTTCATCTGGTGACCAGAAGCTGACTGGAGGGTGTCTTGCTTTTGCTCCCTATTTGAGAAATTTCCTACCCAATCCCTGCCCCTTCTCACCATTCCCCCCACCCCCCCACACACGTATTCCCTCTGGCTCACTCGTTGCCGGGGTCTGCTTCTGAGGTGGTCAGAAGAGCAAGAGCTTTTCCAGGAGGGGATTCCCCCGTGTTGAGCGTGACACAGCGTGCCCTGGAGAGTACCACTTCTGTTGGGGTAGTGACCCATCTTGCCACAGTTGATCTCGAAGTTTCAATCACCACCAGGTAGGTAGCAGTGGTTGCAGAGGTACGGTGATCCCGCGTGTGGCTGAGCTGTTGGGAGGCCAGCGCAGGGTTCGCTGGACACCCAGGGAAGGTGCACATGACGGTGGGTGGAGGTGAGGTGGAGGGAGGAGGTAACAGGACAGTTTGGTTGCTGTGACGTAGCCGTGGTAGTTCAGGCGGAGTTTGGAGTGGCCACAAGACTAAAACTAGTGACGTGTAAAAGTGTTAGCCACTCAGTTGTGTCTGATGCTCTGCAACCCCAGGGACTGTAGCCCATCGGGCTCCTCTGTCCATAATTCTCCAGGCTAGAATACTGGAGTGGGCAGCCATCCCCTTCTCCATGGGATCTTCCCAACCCAGGGATGAGACATGAGAGAAACCAAGCCCTCCACTCGCTGACCTCTCACTGTCTTTGTTACACCGCTTCTAATCATTAGTAGAGCTTATTCATTACCGCTGGTCCTCTCTAGACACACGCTCACTGAAACTGGGTAGGTTGAACTTGTTTCCACATTCTCCTGTGATGTTCTAATAATTTCAAAATTAGTTTGCTTAATAAGAAAGGGGGCTGAGGGTAGGGAGGAGCTGCGAGTGCCTAATGATTGTACTTTTATCAGTTTGGACTAATTGCATCATCTGCCGATTCTCTGTGTTTTTGGCAAGTGTATATAGTTGCAAACAAATCCTATGACTCAGAAAAACATCATTTGGGGCACTAGAAAACAAATGCACAAGATGTAGACCGCAGTTCAGTGTTTCTTTGCAAAGACTGACAGGCTTTTATCCTAATGGTAAAAAGATTGCAGGAGGAAGGCTCCTTTCTCTCTGAAAATAGCAAAGCCAAATACCCTCTACTTTCGTGGGCAGTATTCTGTCTTTACTAAACTGAATTTTTAGTATGGGCTCTGGTTCTGCGTTTTCTATTTTCATTTCAGTAAGAGCCATCGTACTGGGAAAACATCCGTGGGCGCTGCGCAGCAGTCGGTCCCTGGTCCCCGCCACGCCATCTGGCAGGTCTCCTGCCGTCTTCCGTAGTGGCCTCCCCACACTGTCATTAGGTTATGCATCTGACCACCCTGCATGCTTACCCTGGTGTGGTCTTTCTCTTTTAAAACAGAATGAGTAGAATCAGAAATACATATCTTAGCATTAGCTGCATTGAGGAAAGTGGAAAAGCTATATTTAGAGGCTTGGCTTTGTCAGAGGTTTTTATTTTTACTTTTTTTTTTTTTTTGGTGATCCCGCGTGTGGCTGAGCTGTTGGGAGACCAGCGCAGGGTTCGCTGGACACCCAGGGAAGGTGCACATGACGGTGGGTGGAGGTGAGGTGGAGGGAGGAGGTAACAGGACAGTTTGGTTGCTGTGACGTAGCCGTGGTAGTTCAGGCGGAGTTTGGAGTGGCCACAAGACTAAAACTAGTGACGTGTAAAAGTGTTAGCCACTCAGTTGTGTCTGATGCTCTGCAACCCCAGGGACTGTAGCCCATCGGGCTCCTCTGTCCATAATTCTCCAGGCTAGAATACTGGAGTGGGCAGCCATCCCCTTCTCCATGGGATCTTCCCAACCCAGGGATGAGACATGGGAGAAACCAAGCCCTCCACTCGCTGACCTCTCACTGTCTTTGTTACACCGCTTCTAATCATTAGTAGAGCTTATTCATTACCGCTGGTCCTCTCTAGACACACGCTCACTGCATCTGGGTAGGTTGAACTTGTTTCCACATTCTCCTGTGATGTTCTAATAATTTCAAAATTAGTTTGCTTAATAAGAAAGGGGGCTGAGGGTAGGGAGGAGCTGCGAGTGCCTAATGATTGTACTTTTATCAGTTTGGACTAATTGCATCATCTGCCGATTCTCTGTGTTTTTGGCAAGTGTATATAGTTGCAAACAAATCCTATGACTCAGAAAAACATCATTTGGGGCACTAGAAAACAAATGCACAAGATGTAGACCGCAGTTCAGTGTTCCTTTGCAAAGACTGACAGGCTTTTATCCTAATGGTAAAAAGATTGCAGGAGGAAGGCTCCTTTCTCTCTGAAAATAGCAAAGCCAAATACCCTCTACTTTCGTGGGCAGTATTCTGTCTTTACTAAACTGAATTTTTAGTATGGGCTCTGGTTCTGCGTTTTCTATTTTCATTTCAGTAAGAGCCATCGTACTGGGAAAACATCCGTGGGCGCTGCGCAGCAGTCGGTCCCTGGTCCCCGCCACGCCATCTGGCAGGTCTCCTGCCGTCTTCCGTAGTGGCCTCCCCACACTGTCATTAGGTTATGCATCTGACCACCCTGCATTGCTTACCCTGGTGTGGTCTTTCTCTTTTAAAACAGAATGAGTAGAATCAGAAATACATATCTTAGCATTAGCTGCATTGAGGAAAGTGGAAAAGCTATATTTAGAGGCTTGGCTTTGTCAGAGGTTTTTATTTTTACTTTTTTTTTTTTTTTCCGATTTGGTTTCTTTGTCCTTGGCATTTTCTTCTTATTATCTGACAGTGACCTGAAATTGACATAGACCCAAATCACTCCTGATTTGGGGGCTGGAGGGGGAAAAGCAGAATGTGAAGTGGGGTTCATATCAACTGACCTCATTTGTGCCCATGTTTAAAATCCTCAGCTGACTTTTTCCACATCTTCTCTTCTCATTAAGGTTCTATAAAGATTACAGGTGAGATTGTAGTGACAGCTTTAGCCGTTCAGCGTCTGGTTCTGCACGAGGTTCTCCCCGGCTGCAGCCCTCCCTGGGAGGAGTGATGGGATTGTGGGCAGCTGGTGGGGGAGTGGACACAGTGGACAGGCAGCTCTGTTCCTGGCTGGCCACACTGCCGAGTGACCACAGGGCAGTTGGTGAGGCATTGTCGTCAAGTCATAGAAAGGAGACTTCCTCCAACTCTGGCGGAGCTGTGAGGTTTATTGCAATAAACTTGATTTTTTCTCCCATCAACTTTCGTCCCTTCCCTAGCCCAGACTGTGGCTGCTGCTGCTAAGTCGCTTCAGTCGTGTCTGACTCTGTGCGACCCCATAGACAGCAGCCCACCAGGCTCCCCCGTCCCTGGGATTCTCCAGGCAAGAACACTGGAGTGGGTTTCCATTTCCTTCTCCAATGCAGGAAAGTGAAAACTGAAAGGGAAGTCGCTCAGATGTGCCTGACTCTTCTCAACCCCATGGTCTGCAGCCCACCAGGCTTCTTTGTTCATGGGATTTTCCAGGCAAGAGTACTGGAGTGGGGTGCCATTTCCTTTTCTCCAGACTGTGGCATATAATCTAAATAATAAAACAGCTATAGACACAAAGATATACATTAATTTAAAAGAATTTCCCAAGGTATTTTATGACCAGAAAAGTGTTAGAATTTGACTTCAGGATTCTTTTTGAATTAAGGGAGGGTAACTTCCTTATGGCCTGACTGATTTTTTTTTTAAGTCATTTTCTAAGCTTTTCAATGTGGAAAGTAGTTGTTGCTCGGTTGTTCTTTAGTCACTAAGCCATGTCTGACTCTTTGTGACCTCATGGACTGTAGCTTTCCAGGCTCCTCTGTCCATGGGATTGCCCAGGCAAGAATACTGCAGTGGGTTGCCATTTCCTCCTTCAGGGGATCTTTCTGACCCAGGGATGGAACCTGCATCTCCTGCATTAGCAAGCGGATTTACCACTGAGCCACCAGGGAAGCCCTGTTACTCTGTAAAGGTCAGAAAAGAGAAGGGATGAATGAAGAGAAAACAACCATATCCCAATAAATTTGAAAGAAGAAAAGTTTATTTGACAAGTAGGGTTATGTATTCGATATGAATTCCTGGGATGACAAAGTGAGGGCACATATTAGGTGCTTAGTGACTGGAGAATGAACTCCATGGATAAGGACGTGCTGACGAATGTAAGACCCAGTTTTCAAAGGCAGTGCAGGATGGAGAGGCCCCAAAGAGCAAACCAGTATTGATGGTTGTATGGATTGTGAGATGCATTTTGAAGCACGTAATTATGGGTAATTAAGGAATTCAGGTGACAGAAAGGTAGAATTAAACTTTTACACAAAAGATTCAGGTTATAAGGATCAGACAAGAACAGCAGCAGCACAGCAGGGCTACTTTGTGTTTTTAGGAAAAAGCACACGGTGATAGCTCAGTTGGTTAAAATCTGTCTGCAATGCAGGAGACCCCGGTTCGATTCGTGGGTCAGGAAGATCCACTGGAGAAGGGATAGGCCACCCACTCCAGTATTCTTGGGCTTCCCTGGTGGTTCAGCTGGTAAAGAATCTGACTGCAATGCC
>SJYC01150977.1:0-37400 GCA_006408675.1 Madoqua kirkii | reverse complement strand
TTTGACTCCATTCCTGCAAAAACCTTTAATGATGAATATAATAATAAAATTGGAGCTATGCTTCCAGGTTTGAATCTCAGGTTTGCCATTAGCTATTAGACTTTATGAAAATTATTTAATCTCTTCGTGCTCCAGTTTATCTGCGAAAGGTCTTCCCTTGTGGCTCACCTGCAATGTTTGGAGACCTGGGTTCGATCCTTGGGTTGGGAAGATCACCTGAGAATAGAAAAGGCTACCCACTCCAGTATTCTGGCCTGGAGAATTCATGGACTGCACGGAGTTGCAAAGAGTCAGGCGTGTCTGAGTGACTCTCACTTCACTTTCACACGGGAATTTACATGTACTTGCTGAAATGAAGTGCAGACACTTGGAAACTCTTCTTTTATGCCAACTGAGGATGACTGGTCCGACACGAGAGGCTTGAGCAAGATACTGATTCTTATTAAATCAAACAGCAGGAACTTTTCTTTTTCTGTTTCAACCCAGGAAGCTGGCAGCAGAGAAACTGCTTTGCCAGCTTTCATTCTTGATCTGCCTGCTTTCTAGAATCTTCACTAAACATTAACATAAGAAGAAGCAAAACTGGTCATTAGGATACATCTAGGGAGATTTTTAGTTATCGGCAGGATTATAACAAAGACATAGTATCAGGGACGATTCTTCATCTGAAAACAACATGAAAGGATCTGTATATGTGACAAGTGACCAAGCGAGCTATTATTACATGCAAGGGATGCTATAAAAGAGAGTCCATCTCTGGACAACTTATCTTTAAATTGTTTCGTCCTGCCATGTCATGTTGCAAGTGGTCAAGCTGACATTTAGTGTTGTTACAAAGCTACCTAAGATTTATTAACGTTTGCTCTGCCCCACTGATGTGCACATAGGTTGGAGGCATAGAAATTGGTGTTGAAGATTTTATTCAGTCCCCTAAATGCCCTTCTCTCTTCTTGCCATGCACTGTGCTAAAGCGGTCTGAACTGGGCTTTCTGCGGTTTTGCTTCATCAGGGAATTGCCCAGGAATCATTGGTGCTGTGCAGTGAGCTCCAGGAAACAGCCTGAGTGAGGTTTCCAGCCTGTAACTCTGCTTGTCCTCCCCACCCTGGCCCCTGTTGAGGTCCCAAGAGCTTGGTCTAATGGAAATGAGTGTTATCAGGGGTCTGGCTTGAATGCCAATGGACATCTGTCTACCTCTTAGGATTATTGTGAGGATAAAAGAGATAATATGGAGAAGGAAATGGCAACCCACTCCAGCATTCTTGTCTGGAGAATCCCATGGACAGAGGAACCTGGTGGGCTACAGTCTACGCGGTCGCAAAGAGTTGAACATGACCGAACACACACACAAAAGAAATAATAGGTGTGTTGGTGTGTTCAGGCTGTCGTAATAATGTATCACAGACGGGGTGGCTTAAAAAGCAGAAAACAATCTTCTCACAGTTCTGGAGCTGGTAAGTTCAAGATCAAGGTGCCAGCTGTTGTGGTTTCTGCTGAGGACTCTCCCTGACTTACAGGTGACTGCCTTTTAGGTCCGTCCTCATGTAGAGACAGTGTGAGCGAGCTTTTCTCATATTTTAATATCATGACGAGGGCCTCCCCTTTATGACATCATTTAAACCTAATTACTTCCCAAAGCACCCAGCTCCAGATGACATCTCTCTGAGTTTTAGGAGTCCAGCATATGACTTGTTGGTTTTCATTCCAATTCCAAAGACAGACAATGCCAAAGAATGCTCAAACTACCGCACAATTGCACTCATCTCACATGCTAGTAAAGTAATGCTAAAAATTCTCCAAGCCAGGCTTCAACAATACGTGAACCATGAACTCCCTGATGTTCAAGCTGGTTTTAGAAAAGGCAGAGGAACCAGAGATCAAATTGCCAACATCCACTGGATCATGGAAAAAGCAAGAGAGTTCCAGAAAAACATCTATTTCTGCTTTATTGACTATGCCAAAGCCTTTGACTGTGTGGATCACAATAAACTGTGGAAAATTCTGAAAGAGATGGGAATACCAGACCACCTAACCTGCCTCTTGAGAAACCTATATGCAGATCGGGAAGCAACAGTTAGCACTGGACATGGAACAACAGACTGGTTCCAAATAGGAAAAGGAGTACGTCAAGGCTGTATGTTGTCACCCTGCTTATTTAACTTATACGCAGAGTACATCATGAGAAACGCTGGACTGGAAGAAACACAAGCTGGAATCAAGATTGCTGGGAAAAATATCAATAACCTCAGATATGCAGATGACACCACCCTTATGGCAGGAAGTGAAGAGGAGCTAAAAAGCCTCTTGATGAAAGTGAAAGGGGAGAGCAAAAAAATTGGCTTAAAGCTCAACATTCAGAAAACAAAGATCATGGCATCCGGTCCCAATCACTTCATGGGAAGTAGATGGGGAAACAGTGGAAACAGTGTCAGACTTTATTTCTTTGGGCTCCAAAATCACTGCAGATGGTGACTGCAGCAATGAAATTAAAAGACGTTTACTCCTTGGAAGAAAAGTTATGACCAACCTAGATAGCATATTCAAAAGCAGAGACATTACTTTGCCGACTAAGGTCCGTCTAGTCAAGGCTATGGTTTTTCCTGTGGTCATGTATGGATGTGAGAGTTGGACTATGAAGAAGGCTGAGCACCGAAGAATTGATGCTTTTGAACTGTGGTGTTGGAGAAGACCCTTGAGTATCCCTTAGACTGCAAGAAGATCCACCCAGTCCATTCTAAAGGAGATCAACCCTGGGATTTCTTTGGAACGAATGATGCTAAAGCTGAAACGCCAGTACTTTGGCCACCTCATGAGAAGAGTTGACTCATTGGAAAAGACTCTGATGCTGGGAGGGATTGGGGGCAGGAGGAGAAGGGGACGACCGAGGATGAGATGGCTGGATGGCTTCATGGACTCGATGAACGTGAGTCTGAGTGAACTCCGAGAGATGGTGATGAACAGGGAGGCCTGGTGTGCTGTGATTCATGGGGTTGCAAATAGTCAGACACGACTGAGCGACTGAACTGAACTGAACTGACATCCTAGGATTGTTAGAATGACAGAAGAGGTAATGCATGCAAATGCCTGCTCACTCTACTGTTATCAGAATCTTGGAGTTGTTAATATCGTAGAATCTATGACTCAAAAATAGATTGAAAGGGAGGGAGAAAGAATGTTTACCTGCTCAGATGACCATTGTTTTGGGAACACCCTGTGCCTTCAGTGGTTCCTGCCCTGGGCCACCACTCACCTCTGTGTGTTGCAGTGGAGAAGCCCCTTGAGGTGCAGAAGACACCGCATCCCTCCCAGGAGGAGGTGGACAGGCTCCATCAGCACTACATGCAGGAGCTGGAAAATCTCTTCGAAGCCCACAAGTTCAAGAACAATATCTCCATAGACTAACACTTGGAATTCTGTTGAACACCTCCCTAGGGGAGGGGCTCCTCTAAAGGACAAGACTGGCATTAGGGAGGATGGACGGAGGCGCTGTTGAAAGGCGCTGAAAAGTTAAAATTTTACATAACCTCCTGCTCCTTCTGTTGCAGCCATGCGTTCCGGAAACAGACTCCCTCAGAAGGACAATGCAGATAGTGGAGTGCCAGGCAGTCTCTCTTAACCAAGGACCCTGACCAGCACTTGGGAAAAACTTTTATACCCCATGTGTACGTGTCTGAACCCAACAGTCCAAACTCCTTGAGACTTAACATAAACCAAGGAAAATATAATCCCAATAACCCCATCATTCACGTGCTACATGCTCATGTGCTCAAACAGTCAAACAATTAGCCAATAATCAATAAATTCAAGGTTAAACTCTAATAGATACAGAAAAATTTATGGCTTGTCCGGAGGAAGGGGTGATAGTGTATGTTTTCTCTTAGGTGATGATCTTCAAGGTTCCCCTGTCTTGAGGGGGTCTTATCCTTCTGTTGTTTTCACAGGGACTAAACACAGAGTTCAGAGTCCATTGGAAAGGTGGCTGAGCATGATCAGCATGAACAGGCCCAAGATGGAGTCCAGGCCCTATGTATTCCTTCTTCACTTCTGCCTCTGTAACTCAGCTTGCTCCTTGCAAAGTCTGGATCATATAGGTCTCAGATAGTGGTGAAGAAGGAATTCATAGGGGCTGGACCTGGAAAATCCCATCGACGTTGGAGCCTGGTAGGCTGCAGTCCATGGGGTCGCTAAGAGTCGGACACGACTGAGCGACTTCTCTTTCACTTTTCACTTTCATGCATTGGAGAAGGAAACAGCAACCCACTCCAGTGTTCTTGCCTGGAGAATCCCAGAGACGGGGGAGCCTGGTGGGCTGCCGTCTATGGGGTTGCACAGAATAGGACACGACTGAGGCGACTTAGCAGTAGCAGCAGCAGGACCCCATCTTAGGCCTATTCATGCTGATCTTGCTTGGCCACCTCTCCAACGGACTCTGGACTCTTGTTTTTAGTGCCTATGGAAACTACAATAGAAGGATAAGACCCCCTCTGGACAGGGGAATCTTGAAGATCACATCCAGGTTACTCAATCGCCCAAGAGAAAACATATGCTAATCACCCCTGCCTCCAGACAGGTCAGAAATTCTTTCTTTATCTATGGGAGTGTAACCACAGACTTATTGATTATTAACTGTTTGAACACCTAACACTTGATAACCCTTGAATGATGAGGTTATTGTGATTGTATTTACCCTTCCTTTGTTTTATGTAAGTCTCAAGGAAATTGGGATGGTGGGTTCGGATAGGTACACATGGGGTATAAAAGACTTTCATAAGTGCTGGTCAGGGTCCTTGGCTAAGAGGAGACTCTGCCTTGGGCCCGCCGGTGTAATAAACTGCACTCCACTATCTGCATTGTCCTCCTGAGTGAGATTGTTTCCCAGAATGCGTGGCTGTAACAGTGGAGACGCATAATACTAGGAACTGGAGCTTATCTCACTCACCCTTGTCCTTCTTTAGGCAATTTCCCAGCCCCTGCAAACCCACAATCCCACTTAATCATGCCTGTCTATGTATAAAACTCTGTAACCCCTTTGTTCGGGGCTCAGAGCTAGTGTTAACTCCTCTGGCCCGCCTGCATAACAACCCTGAGTTCTCCAACTCTCCGAGTGTGTGCTTGGTGCCCCTGCAAACCCACAATCCCACTTAATCATGCCTGTCTATGTATAAAACTCTGTAACCCCTTTGTTCGGGGCTCAGAGCTAGTGTTAACTCCTCTGGCCCGCCTGCATAACAACCCTGAGTTCTCCAACTCTCCGAGTGTGTGCTTGGTTCCTCAAGTACCGGCTTCTGCAACGTTTCTGGATGCCCCAGTGACATTCCGACCATGTCAGACTCTTGAGCCACTGGACTAGTGGCTTGGCTGGGCTGGAGTGAAGGATCCCCCAGATGAACAAGGACCTGAGGGTATTCCGGGTTTTCTTTTGGACCAGTGTTCCAACTCTCCCGATGGCCGAGCCCCGTCTTGACTCATTGGAGGGATAGACCAACTCTCCAGAAATCAGTAAGGCCCTGGCACCAGTCCCCAGTCAGGTCCTACTCAAACTGGCAGAAGAGGAGACTGATCATCTCCTTGGAGCTCCCAGGAAGGAAGCAACAGTTAAGGAAATCTGGGGACTAAGGAGAAGGGAGGCATTGTGATAGACTGAATGATTGTAAGTGCGTGATTGCTGATTGAACAGAGTGAGAGAAATTTTTCTTTTTGAAAACTGCAAAGCTAATTATTTTTGCATATGCAATTAAAAACACCTAGCTTGTTAAAAGGCCTGCTAGGAAAAAGCTTGATGTTAACCCTTTCCATTTCCTTGAAATACACAGCCACAGCCAGCTTTGCCTGAGACCTCAGCCTTAGGCAGATTAGAACTGCAAGCAAAAAAAAAAAGAGGTCAAAGAGATATTTTAAATCTCAAACAGAATACTATAAGATCTCTGTCAGTCTGTCTGTCTGGATTTATGTATGTCTCAGTGTATGTCTTTCCATGAAATTGAAAGACACTTACTCCTTGAAAGAAAAATTATGACCAATCTAGATGGTATATTCAAAAGCAGAGACATTACTTTGCCGACTAAGGTCCGTCTAGTCAAGGCTATGGTTTTTCCAGTGGTCATGTATGGATGTGAGAGTTGGACTGTGAAGAAGGCTGAGCACCAAAGAGTCGATGCGTTTGAACTGTGGTGTTGGAGAAGACTCTTAGGAGTCCCTTGGACTGCAAGGAGATCCAACCAGTCCATTCTGAAGATCAACCCTGGGATTTCTTTGGAAGGAATGATGCTGAAGCTGAAACTCCAGTACTTTGGCCACCTCATGGGAAGAGTTGACTCATTGGAAAAGACTCTGATGCTGGGAGGGATTGGGAGCAGGAGGAGAAGGGGACGACCGAGGATGAGATGGCTGGATGGCATCATGGAGTCGATGGATGTGAGTGAACTTCAAGAGATGGTAATGAACAGGGAGGCCTGGCATGCTGCAATTCATGGGGTCGCAAAGAGTCGGACACAACTGAGTGACTGAACTGAACATATGACTTTGAGGAGAACATAGTCCCATAGTAATAGGTGAACATGCTTTGAAGAGACAAAAGCATTCTCTTTAAATTTGGTTGTTTCTCTGTTACTGCATCATAGTCCATCTCACTGAAGGACGCTTCAACTTTGGTATTCTTATTTTCCTTACCTGAGTATTTTACAAAGAAATCTCACCTTACGTATTCATCCATTCACTCATTCCTTTATTCATACATTTACAGGGTACTCACTATGGCCGGATCCTCACAGCAACAATTGGCTAGAGCTGAGAAGAGGCCATCCCCTCTCCACAAGAACTCTTCAGTTGGCCCCAGTCCCCACCATGCCCTAATGCCCATCACCTGGCCGTCTCCTCTCATTAGACCCTCATGTGCTTTTTATATACAAGAGCCAAGTGAAGAGGAAACCTGAGCAGTTACAAAGTTCTACCTTCCCAGTCATTTAAACTTGTTGCATGAGTAAATGACGAGATATTTACTGAGTCCTAGCAGACAGCTGGGGCTTCCCAGGTGGCTCAGTGGGTAAAGAAACTACCTACAATGCAGGAGATGCCAGAGATATGGGTTCGATTCCTGAGTTGGGAAGATCCCCTAGAGGTGGGCATGGCAACCCACTCCAGTATTTTTGCCTGGTGGGCTGCAGTCCATAGGTTGCAAAGAGCCAGATATGACTGAAGCGACTGAGCACAGCACAGGAAACAGCTGGGACTCCCTTGGAGGTTCAGCGGTAAAGAACCTGCCTGCAGTGCAGGAGACCTGGGTTTGATCCTTGGGTCGGGAAGATGCCCTGGAAGAGGGCATGGCAAATCACTCTTGTACTGTTGCCTAAAGAATCCCATGGACAGAGGAGCCTGGCAGGCTGCAGTCCATAGGGTTGCAAAGAGCCGGACACAACTTAGCAACTGAGCATGCACAGGATGAGCAGGATGCAGTATGTATAAAGCATTCACGGTTAGGCACCAAAGTACCCTGTGAATGTCAGTTATTTACTATGCAGGACTGAATTCTAAGTATGTAACAACTGTACGTTACTGTCCAGAGAGCATGGATTAGGGCCCCCTTTGTGTTAGGCATCTCACCTTTAGGTGCTGAATGGGGGAGGTCATGACTGAAGGGTGCAAGAGGGAAGGTGCAGGGGTCCGGTAGCAGGGGAGCACTGGGAGGATGTGGGGAAAAGCATTTTTCTAACAAGTAAAAAGTCATCTCAGTGTTTTGGTAACTGGTACTATTGTGTTATGACGAACCCAGATAGCATATTAGAAAGCAGAGACATTACTTTGCTAACAAAGGTCCGTCTAGTCAAGGCTATGGTTTCTCCAGTGGTCATGTCTTGGATGTGAGAGTTGGACTGAATAAAGCTGAGTGTCAAAGAATTGGTGCTTTTGAACTGTGGTGTTAAAGAAGACTCCTGAGAGTCCCTTGGACTGCAAGGAGATCCAGCTAGTCCATTCTGAAGGAGATCAGCCCTGGGATTTCTTTGGAGGGACTGATGCTAAAGCTGAAACTCCAGTATTTTGGCCACCTCATGTGAAGAGTTGACTCATTGGAAAAGACTCTGATGCTGGGAGGGATTGGGGGGCAGGAGGAGAAAGGGACGACCGAGGATGAGATGGCTGGATGGCATCACGGACTCGATGGACATGAGTCTGAGTGAACTCCGGGAGTTGGTGATGGACAGGAAGGCCTGGTGTGCTGCAGTTCACGGGGTCACAGAGTCGGACACGACTGAGTGACTGAACTGTTGTGTTGCAACACGTGGCTGCAGCAGGGTCCCTGCTAGTCTGCTTCCCCATACACAGATAGATACAGATGCCTCGGTTTCATGGCTTACTTACTTACATGGATTGCCTCAGGCACAGGCTTCATAAGAGTACCCACTGGTCTCTTCTGTAGTTCGTGTGTGTGTGCAGTCGTGTTCAACCCTTTGTAACCCCATGGCCTGTAGCCCTCCAGGCTCCTCTGTCCATGAGATTCTCCAGGCAAGAATACTGGAGTGGGTTGCCATGCCCTCCTCCAGGGGATCTTCCCAACCCAGGAATCGAACCTGTGTCTCCTGCATCGGGAAGTAGGTTCTTTACCACTAGTGAAGAAGCCCACCGTAGCTCATGTGGCTGCATTGAATTCCGTAGAGATGTGCTTGCCCTTGCCATGCTGAGCTCACTCTGTAGACCTGGAGCAAGAATAAAGACCATGAGGCTGACCCATGTTCTACTTTCATCTGAGACCAGATTAGCATCTGTTAGGAGCTGTGTCTCCTAAAGGCTTGGGCTCCAGCCCCCTTGGCTGGGGCATCCGTTCTCTGAAATCTCAGATTGTGCTTTTCCTTTATCCTATAGTACTTTAATATAGGCAGAAGCAGGTTGAAATTCTACCAGGTGGTCTCAAAGGAAAGAGAGGTCTCAGAGAGGCACCCCTCTCCCTCAGAGTGTTGGGGTGAAGGATCTCACTGCAGGAAAGGAAACAGCAGGCAGAGATGGACTGTGGTGAGGCTCCAGCCCATGTTGGTGCCCCCCCACCCCCCGCAAGGGTGTTCTGGGCTGCAGCCACCTCTGAGGCGGTGCCTCTGCGTTGCTTTGGCGTCTTTATGTTCTCAACACAGACTCAGTCTGGACTTCAGCCCATCTGTTTCTAAAGAATAGACATCTTCCCCCTTTATGAGCTTCAGGGCAACCTTCCAGTTTGTGTATTTCTTTAGGTTGCCTCATACTATTGGATGAAAGGGGTGCAGTAAAAAAGGTACAGTCAGATTTCCCAACAGTCACATCATTATTATAATTTATTTGGGGCAGTGGCTCCTAGCAAAAAAGAGGGGATCTGTCCATTTTTTGTATTAAGTTTTGAGCTTGTCTAAAAGCATTATCATCAAAGAATTTGTGGCAGGAGAATGAGCATCCTTACTTCCAGGGAAAGTTTTTAATTATTTACGTGGCTCTGCTGGGTCTTTGTTGCTGTTGGGCTACTCTCTAGTCGTGGTGCGTAGACTTCTCGTTGCAGCGGCTTCTCTGGTTGCAGACCACAGGCGCTAGAGGGATTTCAGAAGCTGCAGCTCCTGGGCTCTTGAGCTCAGGCTCAGTAGCTGTGGCACCCAGGCTTAGTTGCTCCACAGCATTGGGATCCTCTGAGATCAGGGATAGAACCCATGTCTCTCATATTGACAGGCGGTTTTTGACCTTTGAACCACCAGGGAAGCCCCAGGGAATGTTCTTTTAGCCTTTGTTGGGACAAGTGGTCCACAGTTTGCTTTTAGCATGCTCATATCTGATTTTGTTTTTATTTATACTTTTGAAATATATTCACTAGTAGCCAAAGAATTAAACAAGATGTTGCTTTCTTAGGCAAAGATTTAGCTTAGTTGATTTTTAGTTATGATCTCCTCTTAAATGTACTGAGTCCATATGTTACATCTATAAATCATTATTGCCATAATCACTTTATACTTTTGGTAGTTGCTTCTCTTTAAAGTTGATATGTTTTCTTCTTTTAACTTGTTTAAAAAGTATTTCCAGTACCTATGTACAGAGAGATGTGTTTCTTAACATAATGTTGAGTAGTTAAAATTAATTTTATCCTCTGTATACAACAAAGACCTGTATTTCTTGAAGTTTGTTGTAAATATGATCTTCTGAAGAGAGGGACGAGCAAAAGTGTACCCAAGTGCCTGCATGCACACACCCAAGACTCTCAAATCCTAGTCAAAAGCTATATTTCAGAAAAGAGAATTACAGTGATGTTGATGGCTTGCCAAAACCTCAAGCAGTGACAGAATCCACAGAGTGGCCTGGAAGGGTTGCCTTTGCAAAGCCGTGCCTCTCCAGATGGTTTGGATTAGAGATGTTTAAACGCACATGGCAGCATTAGTTTGGTTTAGAATTCAGAGTTAATTTGGTAGATAAAATAATGCAAATTTGAAACCCTAGCCTATGTATCAGAAAAATCATCAAATCTTATGATTGCTCTTAGGGGAGGTTGGCATGTGATGTGTTGATTTTTTAAATGATCTAATTGAAATAATAAAATTAAGCAAGAAGGGATTTTAAAGGGGGATTGAAAATACAAGAGTCTAAGTAAAAACTTTCTTCTCTGCAGAATATTTATTCTTTTAAGCTGTCATATCCAATCAGTTTGTATGGGATTCGACAGCCAATTGTCATTTCCTGAGATAAACTACGTAGAGTGGTTGTGTTACAGATGCAGCATGGGGAGGGAAAAATGGAAAAAGTAATTCTGGAGCATGATGGAAGAGGGGCCAAAATGTGCTTAGAGCTCAGAAAGTGTGGCCAAGATCCTCTCACCTCACTAACAATAGCAGATAGGCAGCTTATACCCAAGGCTTTCCCTTTGGCTTATTCAACTTTTCTCCCTGAACTTGTTGTTCAGTCACTAAGTCATGTTCGACCCTTCATGATCTCATGGACCGCAGCACGCCAGGTCCCCCTGTCCTCCACTGTCACCTGGAGTTTGCTCAAACTCGTGTCCATTGAGTCAGTGATGCTGTCCAACCCTCTCATCCTCTGCCACCCACATCTCCTGTTGTCTTCAGTCTTTCCCAGCGTCAGGGTCTTTTCTGATGAGTCGGCTCTGCATCAGTTGGCCAAAACGTTGGAGCTTCAGCCCCTGTCCTTCCAGTGAATATCTTCTGAAGGAAAGTGCTCTTGGTCTACATTTTAGTGAAGTATTTTGCTGTGTGTGTTGTTCATAATCTCAGTGGGGCTCTGTGTGAATGGTGAGGTCTTTGTTCTCTGCCATGAGAAGTATAACACTTACCCCAGGGCCCCAGAAAGCTCTGTTGCTAAAAGCCCAGCTCCTACTGTCCCCTTCCATATGTCTAAAATCAAAAGTGTCCCACCCTCTGATCCCACAGTGGGGCAGCTGGCAAATGATTCTTGGAAGAGAACTTCTATGTGGGAATAGTATTCACTGAATGATGTCTATTACTGTGTATGCTACCTGCAGCATAAATGAAAGCATTCAGCTATGTTAAAATTGCCACTAGAAGAATGTTCATCCAAGAGCTCAAAGCCTTTCAGAAAATACAGGACAAAGATGCTACAAAACTGGAGCCTGAAGATTTGGAACAATAGCCGATGGGCTTCTAAGGGCTTGCCTCTTGAAAGAGGCACAGCGTTTCACTCCCCCAGAAGGAAACACATTTTGAGCATTTTCTCAGTGTAAAAATTAGAATTGCAGCTCTTAAGGTCTGGAAAGAGCTCTACAATCAAAGCAAATGTGCTCCTTTAGCCACAAAGTATACACACATACAAGAATGTGAGGGAGCGTGGTCAGGTACTGTGAGCAGAGTTTTTGTGAGCTCATGGAGATTTCCATAAATAATTTACTTTTAGCAGCAGAGATACTGTATTAGCCGAACTTAACTACTGATCCATAGTTCTACATCCACACCCACTTAATATTTGTAACCAGGGATTATATTTTCATTTCATTGTCTAATCATTTTAAAAAAAAATAAATGGAAAGGCAGCTAAGTCCAATTACCATTCTAAGATAGACTAACCATGTTCTGCTGTGTTGTGTGGGGAAAAGATTGGTTTTTGCTTTTCATTTTGTTTTTTGGGTGTTTGTTTCTCATATGAAAGTGTTAGTCACTCAGTCGTGTCTGACTCTTTGAGACCCCGTGGACTGTAGCCCACCAGGCTCCTCTGTCCATGGGATTCTCCAGGCAAGAATACTGGAGTGGGTTGCCAGTTCCTTCTCCAGGGTGTCTTCCTGACCCAGGTATCTAACCCTGGTCTCTTGCATTGCAGGTAGATTCTTCATCTGAGCCCCAAGGAAGCTCTTGATTTCTCATATGAATTAATATTTTTTCCATAGGACCTATTCATATATAGAACTGTAGAACCTCAGGGTTTGAAGAAACCTTCATGGTTTTCCGGACCGGCTGCCTTTTCGATGCCTGAATTCTCTTGAGTGCTTCCCTTTTCCCCTGCCCAGTCATCGTCTTGCCTTGTCAAACATAGCTCATGCTCCTGTCGGGGGCAAACCACCCCCTCTCTGGCCAGTTCTGCAGCAGAATAATATTCCATCCTAAAGGACTGCTCATCACAGACAGAATCACCTTGGAAGGTCAAAGGGAGCCAGCCCCAGAGTAGGGCAGCACCTTTGGGTTGCTTTGGGAGTAGGAAGGTACAGTGTTGTCTGCCCTCCCCTACCCCTTCTCACGTGTCTTTCCATCTTCATCCTCACCTGCTTCCTTTCACATCATGTTGTCAAACATTGACAACATGTGTCAACCCATTGTCACTGAAACTCTTGAAAAGACTTCCCTTGGAGGAAGGAGCTTAGGGGGAAAGTGCTAGCTGTTCCCCGCCAACCTGCTCATACCTGTGTTCTGCAGCCCCGCTCCTGCCAAGCCACACTTTTGAGTGATGCCCTCTGCCTGTTTCTTGGCATTTTCTTTAATATCCTTGGTCACATTGTGAAGTGAGGACTTGCTGAATTTCAGAACTGGGTTTCACCTGATTTTCCACTTTGAATAATGAAAGTTGCAGAGACAAGCTGAACACAAAACTCTTGCCTTTGTAACATTATAGTATGTTCTCCCTTTTGTATGAGGGACCTTTGAGCCAAGTTCTATAAAACATCACCAACTTGGAGAAGAGAAATCTTCATGTATATGTGTGTGTGTGTGTGAGGTCCTCTGATATAATATCTGCTGATATGTGGCATTGTTAGTCTTGGTTTAATGTATTTTCATTTCTGTATGTGATAGCCTGAACTAGTAAACAAACATTGGGGGCCTGACTTCTTTGATGAGGAGTTAAGAAGTTTCTGTTGTTTGTGTATGATGGTTTATAAATGGACATTTATGAAATCCTTGAAGGACTTAGACACTATTCCTCCACACTATTCATTTATTAGCAAAGATTATTTTCACTGAATAAAGGGAAACCAGTCAGCCTCTATTAGTCTGTAATACTATCACAGCTAGCTAGGTAGGTCTCATGTTCTAGGAATAATGTCAAAATAAATGGGAAAGGAGTCCCTTGAGCTTCGCAGACCCATATTATTTCAAAACAAGTTAACAGTATTTCCCTTAAAACACTTAGGGATAAGTTGTCCGTATCATGGAAACTTCTCCAAAGAGACCCAAGACTATTGAATCCTTCCTATCAGTGGAATGAATTCAACCCATAAATACCTTATATCACTGCTGTCACCTTCAAAACTCCTCTAAAGCAAGGAAGGATATAAATGAACAAATAAATCATATATTGCTATTCTGTGTAGTTTCTCCTGAAACCCTTAATGAGTATAGGTGTGACTAGTTCATATCAATAATGTTTGGGAGCATAATTCTGAGACAGCAGAGAGCTGCAAAATACAGTACATTGGGAAGAATGACAGTGCAGAGATAGGGCAACTCCTTATATTTTTATCTATAGAATAAATTTGCCACACCCCTTGATTGATGGCAGGTCAGCTGTTATGCATCTAACCAGCATATTTTTTTTAAAAGACCAGTGGATTTTTGCCTAGTTCACTTGCATCGAAGTAGGAAAGATGATGCCTTGGAAAATAGGCAGTGTCAGTTGAAACAGTTTGGTATAAAAGCTCAGTAAGACCTGTATTAGAATTTTTTATTCCCAAAGCCTGATTACTTGCAGCCTGAATTGTGTTCCCTCTCTCTCTCTGGCAGTGAGCCTGAGGGCCCATGATCCATCTCACTTGTTGATCTGGTTCAGTGACCACCTGTGTTCCAACGTGAAGTCAGACCAAGAGGACAGGCAGCTTGCTGGGCTGCTCAGATTCATATCCACTCCAGCCGCTCTATTTATTATTCCACTAGGGAATGCTTTGCCCTTGAAGGCTGATCCGATGAGGGTGGGATGACAGGCAGCAGGTATGCCATGAACAACAAACCCATATTCTTAACATATGTTTAATTTGAGTAACTCTCCTCCTTTAAAATACCTCTTGATTTTAAATCCACATCCTGATTTGCCCACTCTTGTTAACATTTTCTGCTGCATGTTCTGAATTAATCCTTTGAGGTGGTCATTCCCCGGAAAGAAAAAAGGAAAATGAGAACAGAGATGCAAAGTTGGGAATGTGAATGAAAGAGAATGGGAGAAGGCAGAGGGAAGGGGATCATTAAGTAGAATCTGTTTTCATGAGCTAGGCTTTCTTTGAGCTGTAGAAAGCAGGGGATGCAGAGGAAGAAGAGAAATACGAGGAAAGGCACTCGAAAGGTTATCCGTTAATATTCTTACTGAAGAATGGAAATCTTTTTTTTTTTTTTTGCAATGGAGCTCAATTTACAAAGATTATTTTCATTCTCCATCGTACTTCATCTCAAAGAGTTGATATAATCTAAGAAGTGGTTAAAATTATTAAAATAGTTTCCATAGCAGAAAATTAAATGATTTTACTGTCAAAGTCAGTGTTTAAACTGAGATAATTTGAATTTTATTTTATATAGTGATCATGTCACTGGGATGTCTAAACATTCTTTGTAAAAGTAATAATCCCTGATTCTGATTTTTCATCAACAGAAAACTGAATAAAGGTTAGAAATATTAGCCAGCAATGGCTGTTATTTGTAAAATCTACCGAGAAGGCTGGTTTCTCTTGAGGAATTCTGAGTTAAAATACATTCCTCACCTGGGAATTATTAACCCTTTAAGAAGCCTTTCTGCTTTTTTCTCAGGTCTGTTTTCAGCTCAGAGGAACATGAAACTTATATACTCAATTTAGAATATTTTAAAGTGCAGTGACAATATTTTTGCTATTAAATATATTATAAAGTGTTGGTATGTTACATTGCTTAACGTTACCAAATTTGTTTTCCCTATTTCTGTGTTTTAATTCATCTACCTACCTATCTGTTGAATCCAGGTTTTCGTAGGCCACAGCAGACTGGTTATATGAGGTCTTGTTTACAGTATAAACTATATTTCTATAGTTCTTATCCCATTTGTGATTTAAGATTTCTTGAGTTCTTCAGAGTCTCCCATTTTTTCCTGGAAGCTTCTAGAGGAGGTTGCAAGCCTGTGTGTCAATAAGGTTGCAAGGACTGCCTGGGACACCGCAGGCAGTTTTCTGGAACTCCAGCGCTGAGGTCCCCATGCCTTCCCCTACACCCTGACCCCATCAGACCCCGCAGGGACGCCCTCACACTCTCCAAAGTGAGCTTAACCACCACGTGCAGGTTCATGGCTGCAGCTGAGCTCCAGAGCCCCGAAGAGCCCGGTGACTTCTAGAACCAAAGCCAGTCAGGTCAGGGCATGTTCCACGAAGAAGGGGACAGAATGATTATCCCCCCAAAGGGTGTATTCTTTGTGTCAGAGAATCCTAAATAAGGTAAGCTGGTGCCCCATGGAGTCTCCAGACTTCCTTATACAGAGTCTTTACGTTTTACCAGTGACACCCTCAAGCCACGTAGCTCTGGCGGGCCCGTCCTGTTAGCCTGCTGTTCATGGCATAACTACCCAAATGGTGAGCGCTGCTTAGGTTCAAACCTGATTACCGGCTTGATTTGGTTTCGAGTTTGAAATACAGTCATCTTGACTTCAGTGCTGGGGCAGTCTGCATTTTTATCCAGAACAGTTCAGTAGACACAGCAGGCCTAGCGCCACGCTCGGCGCCAAGGCCACAAGGGTGCGTATGGTCTGTGCCCTGCCTGTGAGGAGTTGACTGCTCTTCTCCTGGGTCACCAGCAAGAAGGTGTGATCCGAGGTCTTCACAATCTACAGAACAGAAATAATTGGTGCCTACTTTACCCAGAACACCCCCACCCACCCCACCCGCATGTGGTCACCCGACTTAAGGCTTAGTGTGAAAGGTTGCAAGTGGAGCGGTGCTAGGGATGCTTGTGGAAAAGGCCTCTGGAAATCTGAGCTGGCTCGCCCGAGGAGGGAGGCGACCTCACATGAAGAATACCTACCTCCTACCTCAGGATCCTGCAAATGGTTTGGGGATGCTTGGTGAACCACAGGTATTCCTAAGGCTGGTTCCTATTAGACGGGCAAAGCTAGAAGCCTCGCTTTTCCTCATCCTTGCTGAGGAATGAAACCAATGAAGTCAGTTACTATTTAGACAAGTGAGTGAGGGCTGTTCTTTTGGGAGAGAATGTTCCTGGGGAGGGACTGGCCAATAGAGGCACTGAAGGGCTTTTGGGGGACTGGGGAGGACACAGCTAGGGAGGAGTACGAGTCATGCAAAATCAACGGCAACTCTGTTAACATCATTAAGCTAAGTCTCCCTAAATCAAAGTCACAAGGAAAACCTTGCCTTTGCATATACATGTATTTTGCATATATGTGTATTTTGCAAGTGTATGTATTTTGCATACATATATATGTATATCAATTCTACAAATAAAACATGCAGTTTAAAATCTGGAACAGTGACTCTACACAGGATTGAATTCTAGAGAAGAAAAATTTCTAAGAGAAGTTTGTATTGCCAGATGCTTGGCATCCTGTAGTAAAAACATTTTGAATGTGTTTGAAAATAGTCTTCCAGATGTGTGACAACTTGTAGCTAGCTATATAGCCATTGTGTACATTTTGGAAGAAGGGATGTGTGTGTGTGTGTGTGTGTGTGTGTGTGTGCGCAAAACTGAGGTAGTTTATGCAAATTATACAGGAAAATGAAACTCTTTTATTGGTCTGATTGCCTGAAGAAAAGTAGTTTGATTTTTTTTCTAAAGGGAACTTTTTGACCAATTTTCTTCAACTCTGCAGTTGACGTGGCTAATATACATGCAGACAGAACTTTCCACAGCACCTTGTATATACCATGTGAAAGGCATTATTGCTACCAAGCTGTAACACTTTCTGAGTCTTGTTGTTCAGTCATTGAGTTGTGTTCAGCTCTGCGACCCCATGACCTGCAGCACATCAGGCTTCCCTGTCCTTCACCATCTTCGAGAGCCTGCTCAAACTCATGTTCATTGAGTTGGGGATGCCGTCCAACCATCTCATCCTCTGTCGTCCCCTTCTCCTCCTGCCTTCAATCTTTCTCTGCATCAGGGTCTTTTCTAATGAGTCAGCTCTTCACATCAGGTGTCCAAAGTATTGGAGCTACAGCTTCAGCATCAGTCCTTTCAATTAATATTCAGGATTGATTTCCGTTAGGACTGACTGATTGGATTTCCTTGCAGTCCAAGGGACCCTCAAGAGTCTTCTCCAACACTGCAGTTCAAAAGTATCAATTCTTTGGTACTCAGCCTTCTTTATGATCCAACTCTCACATCCATACATGACTACTGGAAACACCACAGTTTTGACTACAGGGACTTTTGTTGGCAAAGTAATGTTCTTGCTTTTTAATAGGGTTTCTAGGTTTATCATAGCTTTTCTTCCAAGGAGAAAGTGTCTTTTAATCTCATGGCTGCAGTCACCATCTGCAGTGATTTTGGAGACCAAGAAAATAAAGTCTGTGATTGTTTCCATTGTTTTCCCATCTGTTTGCCATGAAGTGATGGGAGCGGATGCCATGATCTTAGTGTTTTAAATGTTGAGTTTTAAGCCAACTTTTTCACTCTCCTCTTTCACCTTCATCAAGAGACTCTTTAGTTTCGCTTCACTTTCTGCCATAAGGGTGGGGTCATTTGCACATCCAAGGTTATTGATATTTCTCCCAGCCATCTGGATTCCAGCTTGTGCTTCATCCAGCCCGGCATTTTGCATGATGTACACTGCTGCTCCTGCTGCTGCACTGCATGTAAGTTAAATAAGCAGTGTGTCATTTTACAGCCTTGATGTACTCCTTTTCCAATTTGAAACCAGTCCATTTTTCCATGTCTTGTTATAACTGTTTCTTCTTAACCTGCATACAGGTTTCATAGGAGGCAGGTCAGGTGGTCTGGTATTCCCATCTCTTGAAGAATTTTCCACAGTTTATTGTGATCCACACCGTTAAAGGCTTTAGCATAGTCAATGAAGCAGAAGTAGATGTTTTTCGGGAATTCTCTTACTTTTTCCATGATCCAGCGGATGTTGGCAATTTGACCTCTGGTTCCTCTGCCTTTTCTAAAACCAGCTTGAACATCTGGAAGTTCATGGTTCACGTATTGCTGAAGCTTGGCTTGGAGACTTTTGAGCACTACCTTGCTAGCATGTGAGGTGAGTACAATTGTGCAGTAGTTTGAACATTCTTTGGCATTGCCCTTCTTTGGGATTGGAATGAAAACTGATCTTTTCCAGTCCTGTGGCCACTGCTGAGTTTTCCATATTTGCTGGTATATTGAGTGTAGCACTTTCATAGCATCATCTTTTAGGATTTGAAATAGCTCAACTGGAATTCCATCACCTCCACTAGCTTTGTTCATAGTGATGCTTTCTAAGGCCCACTTGACTTCGCATTGCAGGGTGTCTGTCTCTAGGTGAGTGATCACACCATCATGATTTTCTGGGTCATGAAAATCTTTTTTGTACAGTTTTCTGTGTATTCTTGCCACCTCTTCTTAATATCTTCTTCTTCTGTTAGGTCTGTACCATTTCTGTCCTTTATTGTGCCCATCTTTGCATGAAATGTTCCCTTGGTATCTCATTTTCTTGAAGAGATCTCTAATCTTTTCCATTCTATTGTTTTTCTCTATTTCTTTGCATTGATAGCTGAGGAAGGCGTTCTTATCTCTCCTTTCTATTCTTTGGAACTCTGCATTCAGATGGGTACATCTTTCCTTTTCTCCTTTGCCTTTTGCTTCTCTTCTTTTCTCAGCTAATTGTAAGGCCTCCTCAGACAGCCATTTTTGCTTATCATTTCCTTGGGGATGGTTTTGGTCACCACCTCCTGTACAGTGTTACAAACCTCCATCCATATTTCTTCAGGCACTCTATCAGATCTAATCCCTTGAATTTATTTCTCACTTCCACTGTATAATTGTAAGGGATTTGATTTAGGTCATACCTGAATTGTCTAGTGGTTTTCCCTACTTTCTTCAACTTAAGTCTAAATTTGGCAGGGAGCTCATAGAGCCTCTCTATCTTTGGTTGCAAAGAATATAAACAATCTAGTTACGGTATTTACCATCTGGTGATGTCCATCTGTAGAGTTGTCTCTTGTGTTGTTGAAAGAGGATGTTTGCTATGACCAGTGCATTCTCTTGGCAAAACTGTTAGCCTTTGCCCTGCTTCATTTTGTTCTCCAAGGCCAAACTTACCTGTTATTCCCGGTATCTCTTGATTTCCTACTTTTGCATTCCCATCCGCTGTGATGAAAAGGACATCTTTTTTTGGTATTAGTTCTAGATCTTGTAGGTCTTCACAGAGCTGTTCAACTTCAGCTTCTTCAGCATTACTGGTTGGGGCATAGACTTGGATTACTGTGATATTGAATGGTTTGCCTTGAAAACTAACAGAGATCATTCTGTCATGTTTGCACCCAAGTACTGCATTTCAACAGAGAAGGCAATGGCACCCCACTCCAGTACTCTTGCCTGGAAAATCCCATGGATGGAGGAGCCTGGTAGGCTGCAGTCCATGGGGTCACTAAGAGTCGGACATGACTAAGTGACTTCATTTCACTTTTCACTTTCATACACTGGAGAAGGAAATGGCAACCCACTCCAATGTTCTTGCCTGGAGAATCCCAGGGACTGGGGCCTGGTGGGCTGCCATCTCTGGGGTCGCACAGAGTCGGACACGACTGAAGTGACTTAGCAGCAGCAGCAACTGCATTTTGGACTCTCTTGTTGACTTTGAGGGCTTTCTCCATTTCCTCTAAGGGATTCTTGCCTGCAGTAGTAGATAGAATGGTCATATGAATTAAATTTGCCCATTCCAGTACATTTTAGTTCACTGATTCCTAAAATGTCGATGTTCACTCTTGCCATCTCTTGTTTGACTACTTCCAATTTACCTTGATTCATGGTCGTAACATTCCAGGTTCAATGTAATATTGTTCTTTACAACATTGGACTTTACTTTTACCATGAGATATGTCCACAACCGGGCATTGTTTCTGCTTTGGCTCAGCCACTTTATTCCTTCTGGAACTTTTTCTCCACCCTTCTCCATAGCATATTGGACACCTACAGACCTGGGGAGCTCATCTTACAGTGTCATATCTTTTTGCCTTTTCATACTGTTCATTGGAATTCTCAAGGCAAGAATGCTGAAGTGGTTTGCCTTTTTCTTCTCCAGTGGACCATGTTTTGTCAGAACTCTCCACCTGACCCATCTGTCTTGGGTGGCCCTACACAGCATGGCTCATCATTTCAGTAAGTTAGACAAGGCTGTGATCCATGTGATCAGTTTGGTTAGTTTTCTGTGAATGTGGTTTTCATTTTGTCTGCCCTCTCTGATGGATGAGGATAAGAGGCTTGTGGAAGTTTCCTAACGAGAGGGACTGGCGGTAGGGAAAACTGGGCCTTGCTCTGGTGGGCATGGCCATGATGAGTAAAGCTTTAATCCAGTTTTCTCCTGATGGGGGATGCTGTGTTCCCTCCCTCCCGTACTATGGTGGGGGTAATGGTGGTAATGGCAGCCTTCTTCTAAAGGACCTATGCCAGCACGCTGGGCTCCCAGGACTGTTGTAGTCAGTGCCCCTGACCCTGCAGTAGGCCACTGTCAACCCACGCCTCTGCCAGTGACTCCTGGACATTCACAGGCAAGTCTGGGTCAGTCTCTTGTGGGGTCACTGCTCCTTTCTCCTGGGTCCTGGTGCACACAAGGTTTTCTTGTGCCCTCTAAGAGTCTGTTTCCCCAGTCCTGTGGAAGCTCTGTAATCAAATCCCACTGGCCTTCAAAATCAAATTCCCTGGGGTTTCTCAGTCTCTTTGCTGGAATTTCAGGTTTGAAAGTTGTTGTGGATCTTAGAACTTTTACAAAAGCGCAAGAACTTCTTTGGTATAATTGTTCTCCAGTTTGTGGGTCATCTGCTCAGCAGCTCTGTGGTGGAGCTAATGATGACCCTCTCCAAAAGGACTTATGCCACGTGCCATGCCTCCCGGGTCTGCCACAGCCAGCGCCCCGTCACTGTGGCAGACCGCTGCTGACCCGTGCCTCCGCAGTAGACGCTGAAACACTCACAGGCAAGTCTGGTCAGTCTCTTGGGGGGTGGCTGCTCCCTTTCCTTGAACCTGGTGCACACAAGATTTCTGACTCTAGAAACAGCTGTTTAGAAATTCAGCTTTATTTTGTGCTTGTCTTCTTCATAGTCAATATATGTTTACCTATATATACACACATATATAAATTTTCGTAGTTTCCTTGCATTTTAAAGCTCGTGTTTAGGAATATGGAGTTAAGGAAAAGAAAATACAGTAGAGACTGGTTTCCTTTGAACTAGATTTTCCTGTAGAAATTCACATTCTTCAGTGAGAGCTATGTGCTGTGTTAAACCTGTCTCAGGAGTTCTAGATGTGCAAACACACGTGCTTGCTCAGTCAGGCAGTCACGTCTGACTCTCTGCGGCCCCACGGGCTGTGGCTCCTCTGTCCATGGGATTCTCCAGGCAAGATTACTAAAGTGGACCACCGTTTCCTCCTCCAGGGAATCTTCCCCACCCAGGGACCAAACTCACATCTCTTATGTCTCCTGCATTGGCAGGCAGATTCTTTACCACTGTGTCACCTGGGAAGCCCCATGCAAACAGCAAGTGCTAAATATTTAGTGACCTACTGAAACTGCAGGAGAAATTGCTCAAGAGAATTTGCATCTTGTGAGTCTTGCACAATTATTTCCTCTAGGCCAGAGAGAGACATTTTGTTTGTACTTAAGATAACCCACAAGTAAATCTGTGGACTTTATCTTTCACATAGTTTGATATCTTTGCCATGTTTAAAAGAAGAGAATGCATGGGTATTAGATTCTAAAGTACAGTTTCACATGTCAATCTAGTTCTCAATACTTATCTATCAACATACTTGTGTACAATATTTGATTACCAATTATTCTCAGTTACTCTTTAATACCAGTTATATATAATACATGGATAGAACTGGGTATTGGGAGATACTGAGTTGTCATCCCTTTATTAATGCTGCAATTAAGTAAAAAATAACAGGGTTTCTGTAATTGTTTTGACTAAGAACTAGTAGAAGTTTGTCAAAGTGATATAGATGAACAGGTATAAAATATCAATTGCTTCAAAACAACAGAAAAACTTCAAAATGAAAATTTGTAATTGTCCATTATGAAGTTCCTATAGATTACCTGCCAAAATACCATGAAACTTTACCTGCATTGGTGGGAGGAGGGTTGGGTGACACCTGGGGGTAGATTATTATCATATTTTATAATGCCATGGGGACAAATTTGAAAAAGTTTTGACAGATGGTATCTGAATCTTGATGTGATGTTTGGTAACACCTCTAATGTGAGACTAGCTCTTTGTTCATGACTTAGATTTGAAGGATTCATTTTGGAGGGAAAAGGTATGTAGCATCCTCAGGGTGTTAATAATAACAGAGCTTGAGTTTTTCCTAGTAGAATTCCAGTATGCTGTGTGCGTCTTTATTCCTGCCTGAAGATCACCTCCTCTTTTTGTTGGTTGATCTGTCTGAAATGGTAATTGGGGAAAGGAGTTTAGTATGAAATGGGATGCAAGGGAAGTAAAAAGTCTATATCTTTGCCTCTGTGTGACAGTGAGCAATTCCTTTAATATGGTTGGGAAAAATCTGTCACAGAAAATTGTATTCTGTCTATTTGGTGAAAGAGATTAAGATTGAGCCAGAGTGCATTTTTGAAGCTAAAACAGGGTGAAGTGCACTTGAACTTGAATGAGTATGAAGGTTGTGTGTCTAGGAGGGATCAGAAATGTCCAGTATATCTGTGACTATGACTTTGGCTACTGACAAGCCGTGGAAATGAGTTAACCTTATAAATAATGTGAAATGGTCACTTACCATGTTCTCAAAATATTTATAAGTTGATCAACTATTTATTGGACACTGTGGTAGGCAAAATAATGCCCATCTACTAATACCAGGAAACTCAGTGTCTTACCTCACATGGCAAAAGAGACTGCAGATGTTCTAAATGAAGGATCTTGAGAAGGGGAGATTATCCTGGATTATCTGGATGTGCCCAGAGTAATCACAGAGGTCCTCGTAAATGAAAGAGGGAGGCAGGAGAGTCAGACTTAGAAGGAAATGTGATGATGAGAGCAGAATCAAGATGATGAGACATGAGCAAGACTCAACCAGCTGTTGCTGCTTTGAAGATGGAAGGTGGCTATGAGCCGAAAATGAGAAGCTGGAAAGACAGCAAAGAGATTGATTCTCGCCTCGAGCCTCTAGAAGGGAATGCACCTCTGCCCTCCCCATCAGTTTTAGTCCTAACCTCCAGAACTCTCAGGTAATGAATGTGTATTGTTCTAAGATGCTCCGCGCAGGGTAATTTGTTACAGCAACAATGAGACACAAATACAGGGACCTCCTAGGCCTCAGAAGTGTCTTAGGCCCAAAGCACAGCATACAGAAGAGTGAGGCTCACAGGTCCAACGTGACCATTTTATTTTGCCTGAGAAAAAGTGGAGCCTGGTAGAATTAGCATGATTTTCTCAGAAAATCGTTCTCAATTACCAGTCCATGGATCTTTACATAGCAACGTCTGTATCCCATGACTAGAAGAAACCAATCCCATCCTCCTTCTCCCACCCAAGTTTTATGTCTTTCCCCAAAGGCTCCTGTCCTCTGACCAGCACAACAACCCATTTAACCCCAGTCTGACCTTTTATTTGTGAAGGACCTTCTCTAGACTGTCAGCTCTGCTTTTGCATCCTAAGAGCTGAGAGGATCTAAGTCATGCAATGGAAAGAAGGTGATCTGTTCTCTAGGGCAATGGTTGTTGACCTAAATGAGGAAACTACATCCCAAAGGAGCTGAGTAACACAACAAAGAGTCACAGACTCAGCCAGAACTTGAGTTTCCTGAGCCCCTCTTTCAGTCTCGGCCCATTTTCCTTACAGATCAGACTCTAGGGTGCCTTGATCCTGCTGGTTTTTTAGAATCTGAACTAAGAATCTAGTCTGTTTCACTAACCTCCTTCCCGGCCCACGGTGTGGATTACAGAAGGAGACTAACGTGGAAGGAAACCCTTTAGAAGTGAAGGGAGCCATGCTAGCTCTCTCGCTATAGGATTTGGCGGGTCTCACTGTTGGCGTCATGTTCAAGTGTGGGACTTGATTTAATAGAGACGGCCAACAACTGTGGATCTAATCAGATGGGGCCAGAAGCACATAACTTCCAGCATAAGAAGCGTTCTCAGTTGTGGAGTGGTGCGACAGGGATAAGGCGAGAAGCATTCAAAGGGAGCCAGAAAATCAGGCTTAGAAATCTTGTTTTTCAGGTCTGTTATAGTCACTTTGTGAAGTACTGCAGACAATTCATTATAATTTATCACAATGATACTCTTAGATTGGATGAAGCCCAAATACAACTGAGTTTGATGCAGATTAAATTACTTCTTCCTTAAAAGGAGGGTGGTCTCACCAGGGCAGGATGGAGTTCATTAGCAGCCCGAGAGGCTTTCCTTAACTCTTCATTATCTGGTTTCAAAAAATACTGTTCCTGCTTCCCCAGGACCATAGGGCACTTCTCCTTTTTCAGCTCTTAGAAAAGTACACTGGATACTTGTGATTTCTGAGCCACCAATCCCTAAGGTAAAATACTCACCGTCACAAGTCCGTAAGCAAAAGTCAGATTACCGTGAGAACTGCTCCTATCCATTACATAAAAGCATTTGTTTTCCTTTTTGGGGAAAAGGAGAAAAAAATATTGTCCTTGTATGTGTGGGTTTTTTTTTGTCCTTGTGCATTTTTATTTACATACTCCATTGTGATAACTGACTGATAGACACATTGAGTGTCCTATGACGTATGGGTTCGAGAAGTATGATCAACATTTCTTATAGCTAGCCAGCATTGTCACCCATAGAACAGAGTGAAGGACAAGGTTCAGACAGAATTCTGTTGACAGAAGGCTTTGAATGTGCCTCGTGATTCTTTTTCTAGAACTGAGAACTTCAAACTCTATGTAAACGGCCTTTAATTTGTGCATTCTAAGTCTTGTGAAAGAGGGTTTTTGCCTGAGGGACAAATAAAGACAGAAATCTCTGAAGTGCTATAAATTTAATCATTTGATCCCAAAGGAATTTTTATTCATACATTTTTATTTGTCTCTGAGCTTGTTTATTATTTGTGCTTCTTTGAAAAACTATCTCAGGTTGAACAGTTGGGAATTTGATACCCATTTATCTGTTAGTCTTCCAAGAATACATAAATGTTATGTTAAGAGGATTTATCTCCACTTAGAAATGGACTACCAGGACAGATTTGTCCCCTTCCACACTACTCATTCTCAGTCTTTGGGTCTCTAGTTAAACATCAAAGAATCTTCGGTGGAAAAAACATTGGTATAGAATGTGGGGGATGGGTGAGATTTGGGATTGGATGACAATCCCAAAAATTCAGTTTACCCTTGTCTCTTGCGTTGATCTTTTAGCAAGCACTTAAACTGAGGGGTTTTTCATCCTTTTCAGTACTTCAAAGTAGCGGTTTATCAGTAGAACCAGCAAGCCAGACAGAGTCCTAAGAGGTCATCTGCTTCATCTCCCTGCCTTAGGCATAGGCATATCTAAATAATTCCAGCCAGATAAAAAGAGACAAAGAGGCTTCTTGGCTGTAGAACTTCACTTCCCATTTGCTCCCCTGAGATCTATACTCACCAACTAGTTTCAATGTGAGAAAGCACCTCTTCCTGCCAAATTCTTTTACTTTCTTGCTAAATTTAGAATAATCCTACTGATTTCATGCACCATCACCATTGGCAAAAAAAGCACCACAGTAACTCAAAAAACGCACCACAGTAACTCAAAAAACTCATGTCAAAAGCCTGCACAGAGTGGAACACTTTAGGTTTTTATTTTTCTTTTCTTTAATAGTCCCCCTATAATTTCTAGCCTAAGTGCCTTGGTAATGATCTAATGTGGGAGGTCCCATGACTCTTTGGGTGGAGGCCCCAAATATAGGTTTATTTTATCAGCAGGGGGTTGTCAGGTGACATATGGAGACTGCATTTTCTTTGTCATTTTTGGACCTCCTCTGGCACAAAATCTGAACCCTACAAATTCAGAAAGAAATGGCCCACAAAGCACGACACAGATTTCTCATGCAGTTGTTTTACACCTTCTTGCCAGTACAATCCGAGAAGGCAGTGGCACCCCACTCGGCTATTCTTGCCTGGAGAATCCCATGGACGGAGGAGCCTGGCGGGCTGCAGTCCACGGGGTCCCAAAGAAGTGGACACGACTGAGCACGCGTGTACCTCCATGTGTGCACACACATGTCTCTCTTTACTCAGCCAGTACAATAGTTCTGAATCTGGTTGGCCTATTTATTGTTTGTTTGGGGGGGGGTGGAGAAGCCTGCTAACCGAATTCTGTTGAATTTTATAGCTGAAAGCCACTATTGTCTTTTTTATGTAACTGAGGAAGAATTCTTAGACCAAGAAGTTCTTTTTAAAAATTTTTTGCCTGACTTACTCTATCAAGGAGGGAGTAGGGGGCAAAGAGTAGGGGGGTGGGGAGGAAGCCTCCCATATTCCTGAATGCTGTTTGCCCCCTTTGAAAGGATTTAGTACTTTTCTAATAGAAAATAAATTTAATTTGTGGCTACATTCTTAAGTAAGATGGCTTGATGGTAAAAAGTGGAGCAGTCCCAGCCCTGGATTTAGAGGAGTCGTGTGGCTGAATCCCTTAGCCTCACTTTCATGTGGTTGGATGAACCATTCTCAGAAACCCTAAGCATTTTTGGAGATGCTAAACTGGAGACATTCACAGTTCTTCCCTCCCTTTTTGCAATTAATCCTTCATGTTTTAACAAGCACTGAAGCTAATGCTGCCTACACTCCTTTCCTGTCAAATTGGAACTCGTTTTCTTCTCTCTCGAATAATCTGTTCTCTCTAGTTCATACTCATATAAATCAAAGGGGTAGATGTCAACACATGCCATATCCACAGATCAATTTCCTTTTTTTAATTAGGCAGGATTTAGACATTTGATTTGAAGAAAGCGCCTGCTTTTTAACTTATAAAACAACTCATATATTCACCTCTTCCTATTTTCTTTTGTCCCTTTTATAAAGCAAAATTGTGCTTTCAGCCCATACCACACCCCTGTTCTAGTTTAGGCAGAGCAACCTGGGTTTCATATTTCCTAAAAAGGAGACCCTAAATGGTTAGTAAATGATGGAAGTCTAGACTGAAGAAGCTTCTTTGACCTGAACACATTTCATTGAGCATTATTATCAGAGATGATGGCCTATCCTCACCTTGCTTTATTCATGGGAAAGATTTGGAATAACCACATTTATAAAAATTGAATGTGAGTGTGGGAATGTTATAAACCCCTTTCACCAAATGATCTCAAAGTATTGAATTTTGTTGTTGTTGTTGTTCAGATGTTTCCTAAGACCAAGACTATCTATGTCTAGGGCTAATTACAAGGAAAAAAAATCAAACCCAAATTGACGGGCATGCTAGGGAAATACCTCAAAAAAGTTAAGATTATAAAATGTAAGGGAAATCTCACAGACTTAGGAAATGAACTTACAGTTGCTGAGGGGAAAGGACAGATGGGAAGTTTGGTATAGCACATGGAACTCTGCTAAATGTTATGTGGCAGCCTAGATGGGTGTGGGATTTGGAGAAGAATGCTGCTGCTGCTGCTGCTGCTAAGTTGCTTCAGTCATGTCCGACTGTGCGACCCCAGAGACGGCAGCCCACCAGTTTCCCCCGTCACTGGGATTCTCCAGGCAAGAACACTGGAGTGGGTTGCCATTTCCTTCTCCAATGCGTGAAAGTGAAAGTGAAGTCGCTCAGTCATGTCCGACTCTTCATGACCCCATGGACTGCAGCCCACCAGGCTCCTCCATCCGTGGGATTTTCCAGGCCAGAGTACTGGAGTGGGGTGCCATTGCCTTCTCCGCTGGAGAAGAATAGATACATGTATATGTATGGCTGAGTCCCTTCGCTGTTCACCTAAAACTATCACAACGTTCTTAGTCTGCTATGCTGCTGCTGCTAAGTCGCTTCAGTCGTGTCCAACTCTGTGCGGACACAAAGCCGGCAGCCCACCAGGCTCCCCTGTCCCTGGGATTCTCCAGGCAAGAATACTAGAGTGGGTATACCTCAATACAAAATAAAAAGTTCAAAAAACAAACAGACCAAGGGAAGTCTGAGAAACTGCCCCAGCCTAGAGACAGCTAAGGAGACATGTCTAAATGTAATGTGGTGTCCTGAATGGCACTCTGGAACAAGGAAAGGACATTGGGTAAAAACGAAAAACTTCTGCATAAAGTTTGGCCTTTGAAGTGAAGTGAAGGTCGTTCAGTCATGTCCGACTCTTTGCAACCCCATGAGTTGTCCCTGGAATTCTCCAGGCCTGAATACTAGAGTGGGTTGCTTTTCCCTTCTCCATGGGATCTTCCCAACCCAGGAATCAAACCCAGGTCTCCTGGCCTTCAGTAATATTGTTCAAATATTGGCTCAAAGACTCTGATGCTGGGAAAGATTGAGGGCAGGAGGAGAATGAGATGAGAGAGATGAGATGGTTCCATGGCATCATGACTCAAGGGACATGAGTTTGAACAAAGTGAGGGAGATGGTGAAGGATGGGGAAGCCTGGCATGCCGCAGTCCATGGGGTCACAAAGAGACGACTGAGCGACTGCACACAACAAATTGGTTCATTAGTTGTGACAAATGTACTAATGTAGCGATAGGGAAGAGGTTACCACTAGGGAAAACAGCATGTGAGGTGCATGGGAACTGTACCATCTTTAGAACTTTTCTGCAAACCTAAAGCTACTATAAAAACTTTACTAAAAATTAAGAGTAATTGTTGTGCTCATTTCTCTACAGAACTCTTCACTTGCTGCGAGGATTGACAAAGGAGCAAGAAACACTACCTTTTACAAAGTTTCTGTGGGAAACTGCGTTTAAGAACAAGGAAGCAGAAATTTCCTAGCTGTTCTGTGATGTAACACATAGGTTGTATCTAGTTTGGCTCCTGGCGCTAGGCAGGTTTCCAGTGCCCCTGTGTGGTTCACAGTCTGAAGCAGTTACTTTCTAAGAGCAGCTTTGTATTTAAAGAGCTTGTTACCAAGACTGTCCATCTTACGGATGGGGAACTTTCAGCTGGAATGTACGCACACACAAATTGTATGGGTGGCGAGGCTCATTTTCACCTTGAATTTTTGGTACATTTCTTGGTTTAAAAAAAAATTGTTTTTTTATTGAAGTATAGTTGATTTACAATGTTCAAGTGCTGCTTTGCAGCAAAGTGACTTAGTTATACATATATGTTCTCTTTTGTTATGGTTTGTCACAAGGTACTGAATCTAGTTCCCTGTGCTATACAATAGGGCCTTGTTGTTTATCCATCCTATATCTAATAGCCTGCATACTATTAATCCCAAACTCCCAGTCCTTGCCTCTCCCAGCCCTCTTGGCAACCTCTTACAGAGGTCTGTTTTCATTTCATAGATATGTTCATTTGCATCCTGTTTTAGATCCCACATATAAGTGATATCATATGGCATTTGTCCTTCTTTATCTGACTTACTATGATCGTCTCTAGGTCCCTCCATGTTGCTGCAAATATCATTAGTCTTTTAAGTGGCTAAGTGATATTCCATTGTGTACGGATATAGATACAGATATGTGTCTATATATGTGCATGCCACATTTTCTTCATCCATTCATCTGTCAATGGACATTTAGTTGTTTCCAGTTTTCCTATTCTAAATAGTGCTGCCGTGAACCCACGGGTGCGTCTTTTCAAATTACAGTTTTGTCTCAGTATATCCCCAGGAGTGGGATTGCTGGATCATATGGCAACTCTGTTTTTAGGTTTTCTGAGGAACTTCCACACTGTTCTCCATAATGGCTGTACCAATTTACATTCCTACCAGCAGTGTAAGAAGGTTCCCTTTTCTCCACACTCTCGCCAGCATTTATTATTTGTAGACTTTTAATATGGTATGTATCTTGCAGTTTAAGACTCTTTAAGAGACTCTTCATTTATAGGTAAGGCTCGAATATACCTCAAAATTTTCACTGATCATTGTTTTTGAACTTCTTCCTTAACACAGACCATCCTTTTATTTCTCTTTTTTAAATTTTTAAATTTTTTTATTAAGTAAAAGATTCTTAAAAATCTATAGTGCTTCATGAGTTTTAGAAGTTTTACACAGATGATTATATAGGATCCCATAATAACCCTCTTTTCTCCTACCTATTTATTACCCTCTCTCCGCTGGTAACCATCAAACAGATGGTTCTCTGTACCTGTGAGTCTGCTGCTTTTTTGTTTTATTCACTAGTTTGTTGTATTTTTTTAGACTCGACATGTAAGTGAGACAGTATTTGCCTTTCTCTGACTTACTTTCACTTAGCATAATCCTTATCCATTTCTGAAAGGTGACCATTTTACCCAGGATGATCCCAGCTCCTAATGAACTTCGCATTTAAAAAATGTATGCATGTTTCATATTTCTTGAGTTCAGAAGAGTTTTCCCCAGGTTCCTGCATCTGTGTCTCTGAGTAGGAAGTCTCTCTTGTTCGTTAAAGCACTTGGGGGCACTCTCCCCTTTTCACAAGAGCTGATGACAGTTCACATAGTTCTGTAGGGAGATGGACACTCATTAAGAATAACTGGTTGCACTGAAGTGGCATTTTTTATTTGGCTGCACAGTGACATTGTGATCAGTCGCTCAGTCGTGCCCGACTCTTCGCGACCCCATGGACTGTAGCCCGCCATGCTCCTCTGTCCATGGGATTCTCCAGGCAAGAATACTGGAGTGGGTAGTCACTCCTTTCTCCAGGGGATCTTTCCCATCCAGGGATCAAACCCACCTCTCTTGTGTCTCCTGCATTGGCAAATGAAGTCTTGCCCACTAGCACTACCCGCCTGGTGACAAAGCATTTCTTCCCAAAGCCGCGACAGTAAGTGCAGAACTTGTTCTTGGTGACCCAGTTGGTTTCCAGCTGCTAGCTGACTCCCATGAAAGGATTCACTGGTCTCAGTCAATTCTCAGCAGGAAGGAACCACCTCATGGTAGATAGCGCCACCACGTGCTAATGAGTTCTGTTGCCACCTGTCAAAACTGGTAGACGGGGAGCTGTTGAGTCAGGTGGTCGATTCCTACAGTGGAACCAGAAGTTCAGCTGGAACGGGGTTGGAGGCTCCACGCCAGAGCCGTTGTAGCAGTGAGGGAGCCCCAAAGCCTTCTCTGACCTGTTAGGATGCGTGAGGTGTTCTCTGCCCGTGAGTCCCGTAGCGTGAAGTCAGAAGGCGGGAGATTGTGCACCCCGAAGAGAAAATGCACCTGCAGTAACCTGACGCAAGGTTTCACAATGTGTTGACTTCTAAATCAGCCAAGCCACAGTTCAAGTCTGGGCTATGCAGCTTACTCTTCATTTGATCTTAAGCCTATGACTTGACTTGCCTGAGTCAGCATTTTCTGAATTGGAGTGGGGGGCAAAATTGCCCATCTAATAGGACTAATATAGAGATGTATACAGCATGTTTGGTACTTAGTAGATGCTCAAAAAATTTAGAATACCCCTACAAGTAAATAATCATGAATCATGTGATCTAGTGTGGCAGTGATAATGTTCATTGTTGATGTTGTTTAGTTGCTAAGTTGTGCCTGACTCTCTGTGACCCCATGGACTGTAGCCCACCAGGCTCCTCTTTCATAGGATTTTCCAGGCAGTAATACTGGAGTGGTTGCCATTTCCTTCTCTGGGGTCTTCCAGACCCAGAGATCAAACCCACATTCTTTAAGCCTATGACTTGACTTGCCTGAGTCAGCATTTTCTGAATTGGAGTGGGGGGCAAAATTGCCCATCTAATAGGACTAATATAGAGATGTATACAGCATGTTTGGTACTTAGTAGATGCTCAAAAAATTTAGAATACCCCTACAAGTAAATAATCATGAATCATGTGATCTAGTGTGGCAGTGATAATGTTCATTGTTGATGTTGTTTAGTTGCTAAGTTGTGCCTGACTCTCTGTGACCCCATGGACTGTAGCCCACCAGGCTCCTCTTTCATAGGATTTTCCAGGCAGTAATACTGGAGTGGTTGCCATTTCCTTCTCTGGGGTCTTCCAGACCCAGAGATCAAACCCACATCTCTTATGTCTTCTGCATTAGAAGGTAAAGGTGAAGTCGCTCAGTCATGTCTGACTCTTTGCAGCCCCGTGGACTGTAGCCTACCAGGCTCCTCTGTCCATGGGACTCTCCAGGCAAGAATACTGAAGTGGGTTGCCATTTCCTTCTCCAGGGGATCTTCCCCACCCAGGGATCGAACTCAGGTCTCCCGCATGGCAGGCAGACG
The DNA here is from genome assembly GCA_006408675.1 of Madoqua kirkii. NCBI lineage: Eukaryota > Metazoa > Chordata > Mammalia > Artiodactyla > Bovidae > Madoqua > Madoqua kirkii. The sequence goes on along the minus strand of SJYC01150977.1, from coordinate 4,568 downwards.
CTTTAACCTCTGAGCCGCCAGGGAAGCCCTGCGTTAGAAGGTATAGTCTTTATTGCTGAGCACCAGGGAAGCCTGCTAATGTTCATTAGCGCCCCCTCCAATAATAAACAAGAAAACCCTTGGGTGTTCAGCGTCAGCTTGGAGCGTGATGCTGAAAGGAACCTAGGACCTAAACCTTCACTAGCCCTCTTGTTGATCATTTCTAAGAGCCTCCTTAGAAGGGAAGTGGAAGCAAGCAGAGGTGAAAACACTAGCAAGTCAAATTGAAGGAAATTGAGCAATGACGCTTTGGCAGAAGAACTTTTATTGTATCATGTGTGTCTCAGTTAGCCAGGTTATGCAAATAGGCTCATGACCCCATGACTGGAAACATTCCAGGCGTGACCTACATCGATGCAACGGGAGATTGATCCCACGGTGACTTTCGGCCCTGCTCGACTAATTCATTGCTTTCAGGATTTCCAGATTTCTCAGTGATAGAAAGAACAGACCTCCCAGCCTCTTCCGTTTCTGATCCAGTAGATCCAGCCTGGGACCCTGAAACCTGTGCTTTTAATTAACTCTCTAAATACTTACTCAGGTAAGTTCAAGAATCATTGATTTAAAACAGTACTGTTCACTTGACTGCACATAGGGATTTCCTGTGGAATTTTAAAAAGTCTTGATGCCTGGGTCTTACCCCCAGAAATTCTGAATGACTTGGTATCATATATGACTTGAGCACTGGGGAATTTTAAAAAGGTCCTCAGATGATGCTAAGGTACAGGCAAGTCTGGAGTAACACCAACTTAGAAAATAGCCTGAGGGGTCCATGCACCTGCAAATGATGAATAACAATAAGCAGATGTGGTCACATCACAGATAAATAAGTCCTAGCTCAGTTCAAAGTGCGAAATACAGTAACATGAAAAAAAAATCCTGTTCCAGCAAACTTGCTGGAAGCAGTTGAAAATCAGGCCGTTGCCCTAGAATTTTATTGTGTTCATAAACTGGTGCACTGAAGGGACTGCTAAGTATGATTTAGAGCCTGAATTCTCCTCCATCAGCAGAGTTGCAATAGAGTGTGCATGAATAATAATGTGGCATGAATCTAGTTGTGGCTTTTACTGTGGAGTTATCTCTGGTGCTAACAGTTGACTATTTCCTCTTCGTCCTCTTCCTCATTACCCAGTGTCAATAAATGGCAGAACTTGGAATTGCCATCAACAACAGGAGTTATGACCAAGCATGAAGATATGTCACACCAGAGACAGTGTCCCAGGAAGGAGGGGAGGGTTGTCAGAATAAGGACCCCAGAGAGTTAAAATATGTAAAACATGAGAAACTAGGGGATAGTTTCTCAACCTATATTGTCAAGGCAGGACCAAGCGTTATTATCAGAACTGTTTAGGAAAGAGCTTTTGAGCCAGAGTGAAAACTCGGCTGGACCACTGGTTTTCTCTGGAAATGTTGATTCAAATCACAAAATAGTCATTTCTAACTCTCTGTGAGGGCATATTGTTTATCATCTTTAAACTGCATTACTTAATTGAAATCTTTTTCAATTAAGAGAATTAAAATTAAATTTCAATCTTTTTCAATTCTCTCTGGGAAGAGAGCCAAAGAAAACGCCCTGTTTCTAGGCAGAGCAAGAACTATCATGCTCCTACTATGAACTGAAAGTGTGGCTTAGGATGGAACTTAACTTCAATTAGGATGGTTACTATAAAAATAAAACAAACGGAAAAGCAGAAAATAAGTATCAGCAAGGATGGAGAAATTGGAAGCTTTGTACATTACAAGTAAGAATGTAAAATGGTACAGCTACTATAGAAAACAGGATGACAGTTCCTCACAAAATTAAAACTTTTTTTTCATCTTAATACTTTTTAATTATAATATCCAAAAAACTGGGTATGTAGTATAGAAGGCCTCAAGACCCCTTCTTCAGCTGTAGGTATGTGCCATCTTAAGACTGTATGTTGGTACATAAAGCAGTTCGGATGTAAAGAGAAAAGAAAAGGCCATTTTTTCATAAACGTTCTGTGTCTCTTACTACCAATCACATATCCTTTTGTAAACTCTGAAAAATTTTCTCTGTAAAGCAAATATCACATATAGTGTGTGTGTGTGTGTGTGTGTGTGTGTGTGTGTGTGTGTGTGAGAGAAATGTATGTGAAGTGTGGGTCTCTCCCCTCTCCAAAGATCACCTGTTTTCCTTTATCATCTGCGTTAGTGTCAACAAATGGCTACAGGTACATAGGACTTAGAAAATTAAATCCAGCAACCCACTGGAAGAGACCCTGATGCTGGGAAGGATTGAAGGCATAAGAAGAGGGTGCTAGGAGGTAAGATGGTAGATAGCATCACCGACTCAATGGACATGAGTTTGGGAGATGCTGAAGGACAGGGAAGCCTGGTGTGCTGCAGACCATGGGTCACAAAGCGTTGGACACGACTTACTGACTGAACACACGCAGATGATCCAGCAGTTCCACTTACGTGCATATACCCAAAGGAACTGAAAGCAGTCTTAAAAAGATGCTTGTACACCCATATTTATAGGACCATTTTCCACAAGAGCCAAAAAAGTGAAAGCTACCCAAGGATCTATTGACAGACGAATGGAAAAAGAAAGTGTGCTATTTGCATATGATGGAGCATTATTCAGACTTAAAAAGGAAAGAAACTTTGATATGTGCCACAGTATGGATGCACTAATATTTATAATGTTACGTGGGTGTAATGACACCTTTAGGGCATATGCTAAATGAAATAAACTAATCACAAAAGACAGATACCTGTATGATTCCATTTATATGAGATTCCTAGAATAGATTCATAGAAAGTAGATCCTGATTGCAAAGGACTGAGAGAAGGGTGGGAATGGGCAGGTGTTTAATAGACAGGAGTTTGAGTTTGGGAAGATGAAAATTGTTGAGACCTGACAGAAGCCATGACAAGCTTCAAGGACTAAAGTAGCCAGAGCTACAATCACAGAAAAAGCTGGGTCACTGCCCAGAAGGAGCTGAGATCATCATCCCTCCGACCTTGAGACTCAGCCAGTCAGCATTCTCCCCATAGCCTGGTTAGAGCTAGCCCAGATAACACGAAAAGTCCCTTACGCGAGCCCTCATGTGCAAAAATTAGCCAATTAATAGATGCCAAGAACCCCTGGCAACCAATCCGCCCTTGCCAACTCACTGTCTTTGTTCTAAGTCTATAAATACTCCTGTAATTCTGGGCTCAGGGCTCTCTGCCTCACTCCACTGCATTGGATGTGACAGAGTGCCCTAACTCGAGTTAGCAATAAACTCCCTTCTTGCTTTTGCATTGCTGTGGTGGACTTGTTCTCTCAGTCTATTCGGAGACTTGGACTCGGAGCGTAACAAAAATATTCTGGCGATGGATGATGGTGATGGCTACATGACAGTGTGAATGTATTTAATGTCCCTGAATGATATACTTACAAATGGTTAATAAGTTTACATTATGTATATTTCCCCATGATTTTTAAAACTAAATAATTTGCCACTGTGTAAAAAAAGAAAAAATTAAGGCTTAGAGAATGTACATGGCCAGTAGATACCAGAGCAGAAAGTCAGCTCTGGAGACTCCAAGTCTCTCAGCCCTCCTTTTCCAATTCCAGGACCTTGCAGGGAGAAGAAACTGAAGAAGCTCTTCATGGGGAAGAAAAGAGAATAATTATTTGAGGAAAGAGTGGTCAAAATAGTCCAGACAGTTGTCCTGAAAATAAGAAATAAGGTTGTTAAAGCTCACAGGATTGGAACCATGTCAGCACACCACCTTTTTCGTTGTTGTTGGAAGGGTTTTAATTATGGATTCCATTTTATTTTTAATTTTTATTTTCTTTTTAAATTATAGTCAATTTACAGTGTTCTTCCAACCTCAGCTGTACAGCACAGTGACTCAGTTTTACACGTATATACATTATTTTTAAAGTAGTCTTTTCTGTTGTGGTTTGTGCCAGGATATTGAATATAGTTCCCTGTGCTATACAGTGAGACCTTGTTGTTTATCCATTCTAAATGTCACAGTTTATATCTACCAACCCCAGACTCCCAGCCCATCCCTCTCCCTCTTTCCCCCTTTTCAACCACAAGTCTATTCTCTGAATTTGCTTCTGTTTTGTAGACATAATGCCATAGTTTAGATTCTGCACATAAGTGATATTTTAAAAAATTTCTAATTAAGTTTTTTAATTAAAAATTTAAAAATTTTAAGAGATATAATTCATGCAACATAAAATTCATGATTGTACAGTATAAAATTCAGTGTTGTATATTCAGAGTTTGTATAAGCATCATCACTGTCTAACTCCAGAATATTTTTATCACTCCCTGCCCAAAATACATCCAGACCCATTAGTAGTCATTCCCCATTCTCCCCTCATCCCCATTTCAAAGCACACACTAAGCAACCTTCTGCCTTTATGGATTTGCCTATTCCGGACATTTCACATGGAAGAATCATACAACATGTGACCTTTTGTGAGTTCCTTCACTTAGCGTCTTTTTTTTTTTTTAATTTTTATTTTTTGTTTAATGCTTATTCCATTTCACAGCACT